>SRMA01026881.1:0-33514 GCA_007224835.1 Danionella cerebrum | reverse complement strand
CATGCAAAGGCTGTGTTTCTGGCATTTCAATAAAGACTTGGTGTGTAGTACTTTGCCCAGATTCGGCCCCCAATGGCCTATGGCTATGCTGTTCATGTGTTTCAGCCAACCGGTCTACCCCTACATCTAGACTGTTCTCTGGGCTGTTATGTGCAGAGGCCCCTGGTGCCAGTTGCCGTTGTCCCTGGGCGGGTGTCACATACGGATCAGCATAGAACAAGTTTGTTGGGGGTGGTGGAGTATGTTGTTCGGAGGGCCAGTGCAGGTCCCTCCTATACTGCTTAGCCATTGGTGTGGGTTGGAATCCATTAGAAGGAAAGCACTGCATGTTGTTTGTGTAATTTACATTAGCCATTTGTAATTGTGTTTGTACTAATATTAAGTGTTCAATATAATAGCGTGCTTAAGTGCGAGCAAGCTAAATGCCAGTGTATGGTAGTTCACTATGTGTAAATATTTGCAAGATGTAATATGATACAAAATAACACAGCTCCCAAAATATATCAAAAAGCTCAACACAATTAAATTATTAAACAGCTGTTTTGTAAGCTATTTACACATAATATAACAGAAAAACTTAAAGTATATTGATAAGATAACTAAACTATACCATAAATTCACTGCCTTATGCTCTAATAACCACAACAAAACATTTAGCTTTCAACATCCAATGCAAAGCAATTTTGGCAAATATATATATTTCAACCAATCAACCACTTCATTCAAATATTTTAGTCTATTTAGTTAATATAATTCACTATTCAAACCACAGGCTGCATACTTTTCTTTTCAAGGGTCTAGAAGAGCCAGATCCGGGTCACGGCACCAAAGATGTAACCCGTTTTCTCTCTAAGCTTCTCCTCTTCTTCGTCTGCGCGTCCGCCTCTAGCACCGCCCCAAGGGCTCTGCGTTGTGTAGGGATCGTGTGTGCGATGGTAGGAACACGGACACAAGGCGAGAAGGTGAACTGGTTCGTGGATCGTGGCTTGACCCGTTTTATTCTTCTATAAGCTATAACATCGATAACAAGAACTGAGCATTGATTTCAATGTACAAACCATCAATCATGTTTAAAATAAAATAAAACACAAAATAATTGTAATCCGTTCTGTTTTAGTTGCTTAGCAGGTTAAACACAAAAAAACGTTTCAGTAAATTAAATTTTAGTGCACATATAACAAATATTTTAACATTTAACTCTCCACTGCTGACAACATGACTCACCTATAACATTGATAACAAGAACTGAAGCACAAGATGGCGATCTACCAGTATATCAATGCTATGGTAAGTCAAGAGGCTCAAACTACGGACACATTGATGCACCACGGAGATTATAGTGCCACCTGGTGGGCAACTTAGTTCACTGCCCTACATATATATACAGAGAGAGAGAGAGAGAGAGATGGTAAAAGTAGCTGTTAGGTTATTCCCCCTGTTACTTTTATTTTGTTCTTTCTCTGTCTTTTATTTTGTAACTTTCTTCTGTTCCTGCCCCTTCCTGCCTGTTCATCCTTTCTCTGTGTTCCCCTTCTTGTACCTTTTATTCTGGCCTCTTCTCCTGTGTGTCTCTTCATTGTGTGTCTTTGTTAATTAGGCCTCATGTGCCCCACCTGCTCCTCATATCTCGTTCATCGTTCCCTCGTTTGCCCGCTGCCCTCTTAACGCTCTTGCTCCCCCTTTCCTGTGCGGGTTCATTATTACTTGATTTTCATGTGTCTGGTAAGCTTCTGATTTGCCATTGCTCAAGGTTTGAAGTTATATTTTTGCATTTGTTCCCCAGCAGCCGGCTGTTTGGCAATCGTGGATTGCCTTTTGTGTTAAAGTTTTTCCTGTTTTGTTTGTTAGTTGTTTTAACTTTGTTTCAGTATATTTTATCTAAGGTTTTGCCCTACCAATGGTGTTTTTTATTTTATTTATTAAACAAGTGTTGATCCCCTATTGTGTGTGTGTGTGTGTGTGCGTGTGTGTGTGTGTGTGCGTGCGTGCGTGCGTGCGTGCGTGCGTGCGTGTGCGCGCATCTGAGTTCATTTAACCCTTCCCTTTCACCATCTTGGGAAGGTTGCCCCTAAAACTAGCTGGTGAAACCTAGGAAAATTAAAATGGTATCGCAGATAGAACATAGTTTTTTTATTCTCTCTCTTTCTCCAACATTTTGACAAAAACAGAAAGCAATTACAGTTTGTTCTGTAAGAATGGCGACACATGTAAACTTTAATCCAGTTTGATATTTTGGTCATGTGACAGCCCATTCTACTTTTCTATGTTGTACTACTTGTACTATATAATTATTTTTAGCTGTAAAGCATTTTGATTGTAAATTTCCTTTATTTAATTTCATGATGAATGCATCATGAAAAATTTTTGAGGTTTGTGAGAAAGATGGTTTTTGTGGCCAGAGAGTAGAATCCACAGGTTGAATGAAAAGGTTTCACAGCACATTTTTTTCATAATAAATTAATAGTTATCAATTCTAACCTTCTATAAAGCAATTTTAATTACCAAATATGTATGAAATGTTACTGTACAATTAAACTTTCATGGCCTTGATAAAATCATTGTTAGTCTACAAATATTTCCACTTTTTCAAACAGTTTGGATCTCATTCATGCCATCAGTCATCCTGCTGTTTTACCGTAATTCAGACTGACCATCCACAAAGATAAGGACTTTTCCACATCCAAGATAAAACCAAAGCACAGTATATGAGTCACTTTCTCTGACACACTCACCACTATCTCGAAAAACTCAAATCCACTGAGTATAGGTGTTACTTATTATTTTGTAATTGATATTTTATTAAGAGAGACTCTCGGGAAACATGATTAATGGGATGGATCTTCAGTCATGGGATCTGAAGACGTTTTAAGTGTGCCGAGAGACAAAATGTGAATTACACTCATTTATCTTCAATTGGAGGACACTCCAATACATGTCACCACTCTTTTGGTGGTTTCCACTCAGGAACAAATGGAATAAGAAAAGGTTTCTGTGTATCACAATAAGAGTTCAATGAAAATGTAAAGAGAGGAAGCCTTTGTTTGGCCTTGTTGTCACTACCACTGTGTAGCTTTGAGCTTGTCACTATAATACGGAGAAAGGAGAAACTTGAACATGTTTATTGAATATGATAACATTGCCTAAACAGGAAGTAACACACATTTAAATACTAAACAGTTACTTTGGCAAGTATCCAAAGGGAGGTAAGTAATCCTGGATTTTGAACCAGGACGTGATGCTCTAGTCTAGATTGTTGATTTGTTTGACATTTCTCAGCAGGCATAGTTGTTTCGAAACTTTTGTGGAACAAAGGAGAAGTCCAATAGATAGACAGAGTCTTGAAATCATAGTGCACACTGTAGACCAGGCTTTTTGGGGGAAAAGCGGTTGTGTTTAAGTTGGGATTGAACAGGGATCAGAAGGCTCATGATTGGCTACACTTGTGGTTATGGGATGGGTTTCAGCTGAAAGATTGTGTTCTGTTCCTTGTGGAGTGATGTTATGTGTTTCAAGTGTGGTGACAGTGAGTGAATTACTAACAGTTCGTGGTTTCAGCGACGACATCTTTAAAGGTATCTTCCCAGCAAAAACAGTAAATATTGTAGCAGGTGGCGAGAGAGACACGGACACACTTGCTCTGGATGATGCTGCGCCGGGCATGTTTATTTAAAATATGGCACTATGCAAATGGATTTAAAAGGGAGAGTCACAAGTCTCTTGCTGCTCGGGAGGGAGTCCCCCAGACGCCCTCACCCCGATCGGTCCGGTGGTTAGATAATGGTTAGATAAAGAGAAGAGTGACATGGGTGCGGGAAGAACATTCCAATAGGCCAGTATATCTGGATAACCAGGCCAGTAATGCAGATATGGACAGAACCTGAATTAAAAGAGGATTGAATGCTCAGCTAGGAAGGGTATTATCTTCTGCTTGCATGATCTAACACTCTTAGCACCTTGAAAGGTAATGATTACTCTAAAATGTAACTAGAATTTAAGGTGAATGTTGAGGTCTCTATTTAAATAATGAGTCTCAAAAAAAATCTAGTGGATGGAACTTGGTTTTTGTCATATTGGACTGTATGTGATGAGTTTTCCTCCATGTCAAGATTTCTTTCAGAAAATCTGTTATCCAGGTTGTTATCAGGTTGTAAGGGCAGAAAGGTTGAAAAGAGGACCAAATATGAAAGTTGCTCCTGAAGTCAACCCTAAAGGATCTGTCAGTAACTTAGGACTCTCTCTTATGGGTTAAGGGTAGTATATATTGTGACTTTTGCTATGAGTGTAGACAGAAGAATCTGATGGTTGACCCTGTCAAATGTTGCAGAAATGTCCGGTAGAAGACAACTCTTAATGTCTCTAACAGTCTCAGCTTCAATATGGATCTCTTGCTTTTTGCAATGGATTTTACAGTTGCTTCTGTGGATGTCATTAACGAAGTCACAGTAGTTGCAGCCACCTCTTTGATGTGATAATCCAGTCCTCTTCAGTAGGAAGCTCTGTATGCCTCCTGTGACCAAGGTAAGCTAGATATTTTTTTGTTTGTTTTTCAATGCTTCTTTCAAGAAAGCAGGCTGTTTTGCTGATGTGGCAAGAGGTGTGTCATGTTTTGATGGTTGGTTCTAAATGTTCCAAATGACTCAGAGTGAGAAGTGTCTATTGATAGAAGACCGGTTACAGCGATCTTGTGAGATTTAATGAATTTCAAATGTCAAGCAAGTCTGAAAAAAAGTAAATTAGCTTGTTAATAATGAATCCTCATTACAAAAGTACCTAAATATCAACTAGTATATATTTCATATTAATTATACCCTATAGTTTTTTAACATTTTAGATTAAAAGAAAATTTTATGAAAGCATAACATTATCAAATAATTACAAAGACATGCTTTTTTGTTGATTAATGTTAAACAAAGAACTATTGGTTGCCATTTGGTGTCCAGTGGTTTAAAGTCAACTGAAAAAAAATGCTAGATGAATTGCTTTTCATCTTATTTTTTCCAATTTATCATGCCAAATAAATCTATCTTAAGCAATTTTACGTGAGCTGGTGACATCTTTGTGTCATGTTTTTTACAGTCAGCTTGCTCACAAGTGTTCTTACTGCCCCATCAAAATGGATATAGTTGGAGAAAGCGGCAGAGCCCTATATGGGACTTCTTTGAATACAACGGTGAGACGGACAAAAGCAAGTGTATTGTGCTGCACAGGCCACAAAAGAAAGTTTGTGCGGTTCTCAAAGAGTAAATCCCACAAATCTCAAAGTAGATTAATGTCGGTCTCAAAGGCTGATAGTATAAAGTATCTTGCCAAGCGTATTTTAGTAACTCCTCAGCATACATTTAAAATATTTAATATTTAATTAACTTTTAAAGCTAGTCACAACTCTATTTTTACAAGTACACACGTCTGCAATGTTTATTTAACTTGTCACAGTCTCTATTAACAGATTAAAGATGGCTAGTCATATTCCTCCATTAGAAAATATTTGCACATATCTCCAAAGAGTTGTGACTAGTCGCAATTTTATATAAAGACATCTCTTATTTTCAGTTGGCAGAAGTCAAATTAGCAATATGTCCAACTGCAGTTTAAGAGATCTCTAATATACAGCTATTTAGAGCTGCTATTTGACTGGTAAGAATTAACAAGTGACCTGTTTAAATATAATCTGCACTAGTCACAAGAGGCTGACCATTTGTGTAGAGGGTTGGAGTAAGACATGATTACCCATATCTTCATAGATGTGTACTGATCTTTTTAAACCTTAAACCTGACAAATGACTCATGTAAAAACTAAAAATCAGTTGCTCTAAAAAAAGTATTAAAACAAAAATGAACTAAAACTGAACTATAATGAAAACCCAAAACTATTGGCTGAGTGTTTGGCCTGTGGTGCTGCAGCCTGCATTAAGTTTGTAAAAAAGGAAGAAAAACAAAGTCTGCTCTTGCCTCTGAAATTAAGACGTTGATAATTAAATGATTCAGAAATGCATTTTTTATTGAATAAATCAGTCATGTGCATGTAAAGGCCATATAAATGCTTGTTTCTACAATCTGCCTGGCCTTGGTTTCATAGGATCTTAAAGTGATCCTTTCAAGTAGTTTAGAACAGGGAAAGATGAATCAATGGAGATTTTGTGACACTTAACAGGAAAAATCTGTCATCATTTACTCATCCATTCCCAACCCGGGATAAGCTTTTAGTTCCTCCAGGCCTGAACACACTCATAGAATACATGGCGTGTGTGAAAGTATGAGCGTTATGTCATTTGAGCTGTGCTGGATGGATCTCCCCAGCCCTGTAAAGACACACTCATGCTCACTGACTGATACCACTCTTGGGAGCTTCTGTCTTATAAATGTCTTTCACACCACAAATCACTGTTTTACTGGAGAATAAACCTCTTTATTTACAGCCCGTGTTGTCTTCATGACAGATTTGTCTCTGAGCGAACAGGCGCAGGTTGTCAATTGGGGAAGTGTGAGACTTTGTTTTTGTTTTATTTTCTCGGTCAAATGTTCCTTTACACCAGGAGTTGGCAACTGCGTTCTAGTGCCACAGTCCAGCACAGTTTAGCTTCAGCCTCTGTGAAACAACCCAGACCTAACTTGTAATGGTTCTTTTGGATTGTTCACCTTCATTGTTTTTTTCCAAGCATTTCAGAAACATCACTATTTGGCTTAACTGGCTCATCTCTACTCTTCCATTGTTTATCTATGGGTTTCCACCAATTTCCAATATCGGCAATGAGCAGTATTGGTTTAAACATGTCACTCAAGACTTGTTACTCAGCTGCATCATTCTAGTTCCACTTGGTGACATAACAGTGAATCCGAAAGAAATGAAAAACCCCGCCTTAAAAACCAAAGCAAAAAGTAACACACAATGTTGAGTGTGCACAAAACAGAACATTGGATACCATTGAACACCGTTGATGTGGTAGTCCAATCAGAGGAAAGCATCACCATGGCCCAGTGAGTTTTTAGAAACTTATCCAAATGGGTGTGAAAAAAGTACAGCTCAAATATAAAGTAGTGGAAAGTCCCAGAAAAGTCAAACTGTTATGGCGTTTTTCCACTACACAACACGGTACAGATCAGTTCACGGCTTTTCCACTGCATTGATGCCATGTAACGGACACCATTTCTGGAATTCACTTCGAGAAGGTTCTAGAACCGACACCATCGCTCTGAACTGACACCATACTTGCGATTGGCCAAGTAAGCATGACGTACATGAGTGTTGATTGGGCCGAGAGAGTCGTCATTGCTTGCATCATTGAACCAAGCAAATTACATACACAAATACAGTTTGTTCCAGTCACAAGCGAGAAGATGCCCAGCTTCAAATTCATTTCTGATTCTTAAGAAAATCCATTATATAATTATAGCTGGTCAAGAATGGACGAACGACAAGGTTCAGACCATTTTGTCTCTGATTGCGGAGGACAGAATTCAGTGAGACCTCAATGGGGCCAAGATTACATAACTGTTTTTATGGAGAATGCTTATCGTCGCAAGGCACACCCCCTCTAATGCAACACTAAAGCCTTTGGAAAACCAAGCTGGTCGAACTGAACTGAACTGTTCTGAGCTGTACCGTGTTGTTCAGTGCCACTAGAAAACAGGCCAGTGGAACAGCAACTTAAGGAGTCTTGAAAAGGGGGCAAAGATGCCATGAAACTGTGCCTTGAAAGATATTTACTGAAACTTTACCCAAAGAAACTTTTATTTTTCAGTTTATCAGTTATTGCTGTCCTTGGGTATCAAAACCATGGCCATTGTGAACTCTGTACTCATCTAACTGAGACACAGGATTCCCATACTGCCTCTCTGTTATTCTCTGTAACTTCTTCTCTGCTGATCTATACTGTTTCTAGGTGGTGTTCAATGACCAGTTCTTCAAAAGATTTCCAGAACTTAATGGTTCACATGACTAGAATATAATAGAATAACTGTATTATCTACCGAGGTAGAAATTGGTCTTTGGCTCACCACCACATAAAATCAACACAAGACAACATACACAGAGATATTAAAAGAAAAATGTCCATTAAACAGTTCATTTCTGTGGCTCATACTATCCACCACTGGCTCAATTTAACAGTCCCACAGCACATGGGACAAACGATTTCTTAAAAACAGACTTTGTCGCTAGTGGAATCTCCCAGAGTTCAGAAACTTCTAAGCTTTTTCCAGAGTCCTCTCCTTGTGCGGCTGGCTCAGAAGTTTCTGGGGTCTTCCTACAATCTTATTGCCCAGTGAAACTATTTTATTTAATTTGTTCTTTGTCCTGCAAGTCATGTGACCATGCCACCCAGTTATATGAAAGATCAGCACATTCTCTACCATAAATTTATACACAGACTCAATGATTTATCGCTGCGAACACATGTTGGGTGGATATAGGGTCCACTGCGCATAGACACATCCAAACGATGTCTATTGCACCTCATTTTTGAACAGATGACGTCTATTTTTACATCTACCGAACATCCGGTATTAACGTCCAAGGGACATTTTTTCTACATCAAACCTAAACTTAGTTTAGGCAACATTTATACTGTTTCTAGGCTCTGTGCATAACTATAGTCCCATTTTAAAAGGTGGCATAGTGCTCAAGCTTATTTTCCTTAGCTTTAGAAATTAAATGCAATGTTCCTGTATCCCATTTGTTTAATAGGTCAAACAAGTTCAGCCTCACAACAAAGTAAAGTCTCATGTACATGAATACAACTTAGAAAATCTGTATAACATGAAATAATTACAGCTTGCAACACAGGGATGCCACGTGAGATAATGTACTTTTCAGGTTGCTCTATTTTTTTTTTTTTTACAAAATTCATAACTTATGTCATGAAAGGAGATTTACGCAAAATACAAACAGCATGAGCACATTTAAAAAAATAAAAATAACTCAATTGCCTTGAATTTTAATGTCAGAATTTCCATCCACTAAATATATTTAAGCTCAATGAAAATGAAGTGCATCTGTTATTAATCAAATACAAGAGTTTTTAGAAATGTATTCATGTTTGCTCGACACTAATGTAAAATTAAATTATTAGAGTAATTTTTTTTTATCTATTTTAATCTAATTATAATGATTACACAACAATAAAACACTTGCCTGAAAACATTGAAATTTTTAACCAATAAAACCATTGTTAGAATTAATCCTAACAATGTGACAACATTCATAGTCTGGCCCTCCAAATGTTCTTTTGGGAAAATAATCATTAGAGATAATGAAAAAAATCAGTTTTTTGATAGCAATTGATGAAAATGGGAGGTGTCCCCTAAACACACCAGGAGACCACTCAATGTGTTTGTTTATTTAAATCGCTTCATTGTATCTTTTTGTTCAATTTGTGTCCATCCAAGTTCATGAATGGCTATCGTTGTTGTTGTTCGACACATTCTTATTTATTGAAAAATATGTTCTTTAATAACATTTACCATCCACTTATAAACAGCATCTAACAACTCAATGAAGCTCCTTACTATACACACTCAGAAATGATAGGCACCATCCACACAACAACTCTGAGCAGGTGATATCCTTGCACATGCTCAGATTCCGTAATGAACTCTTTGGCTTTATGCATCTCAGAGGTGATTATATTTATATACTCATATATACAGTGTGTTGTGTCACATCTATGAAAAATACATTAATCGTGATCGAATTGATTAATTTGCACAGAGCAAACTACATTTTATTTGGTCACTTAATTTGGCAGTTAATTTCATTTCTTAATTCACTTTGTCCTTCTGTCACGATCTCGAGGGTGGTTAGCTAACTGGACCCAAAAGCACTTAACTGAATTTAAATGTCTTTAATATGGATTGGGAAAAGAACAAAAACACAAAATACTGCCTTTGGTACGCAGATAACAGTTACAAAAGGAAATTCAACTGAAAAGTCTTCTAGTCAAAACAGGAACAGAAAATAATCCACTGAAGAGTAGATCACGGCTAGGCGAACAAAAAACAATAATCCAGGGAATCCTGAGGGAACAAGAGCGGAAGAGACTGTCCATCCAAACATAGAAGCCTATCATACAGAGTGAGATGAACTAATGACCAGAAAAACAGGGTTTTAAATAGCAAAATTAAACAAGCATCAGGTGGCAACAATAATAACAAGGGAACATAAAGGGGAGGGGAGATCAAGGGCGAAGCACAAAATCCCTGTATTATCAGTAGGACTGTGACACCTACAAAACATAGTATTGTTAGAACAAAAATGCTCTTCCATTTACAATCTTCCTTTCCTATCCTGTGAAGCTATTGACATATATTTATGCTATTTTACTGCATAAAAAGCTTTAAAATAATGCTTGTCTTGACCCTTGAGGTAGATTTGGTTTGCTGTGAAGAAATTCTGGCAAACAACTTTGAACCTCAGGCGGGAGAAGCAGTGCAACACCAACACATTTTACAGCAGAAATGGGAAGTCTTTATTATTTTCAGCACCCTTAAAAAGTCCTCCTGAGGAGAATCCAAACGTTAGTTATCCATCTGGGTGGAGCCAGCTGGCGTTGCCTCAGTATCCCAGAGAAACTAAAAACCTCCCTGTTTTCCAGGCATAGGAAGGATCATGGCTAGCTTGGTAAATCATACCACCAAAGAACAGAAGGAAGATTCTACAACAGGGAAATCTGGGTGTCCCTTTTTCGACTCAAAATCGGCAGACGACTGAATGTCTGCATGGAAGCACAGCTGTAAAGAATTTCTATAAATTTAAAATTGTAATTACATGTTTGACCCTCTACGACCCCCTTGAAACAACCCATTCCACTAAACCTATTTCTAACCTTAGCCAACAATTAAACTTACCCATGACACTAAACTGTCTAAATTTAACAAGCGCTAAGCCTGCTGATGCCATTTAACCTGCCCTTAAACCTAAGCTTGTCTTAAACCGCCAAATCCCAACAAACCTGTCCTTAACCTCACCCATTTCCTTAAAACGACACCATGTAAATACTGTGTTATAATGTTAGTACACATTTCCCCCAACGTTCTGTTTCTAGCTCATATCTGACTGCTAGAAACATACCAATTAAAAGTTTAATTAAAGACGGTTTAAAGTGAGGCTTTTTTAACGCCAGAGAGGATGACTTCTCAAAAAATGGATTGGTATTTGTCTTATTTCTGTAGAGTATCGAAAAAAATGCTACAGTGTAAAAACAGGAATAGTGTAATTCCGAAATGCATTGAATGGCACACATTATTAGTCATATTTTGACAATGTTCAACAGAATTTAGAAGCTATCCCAGAAACTGGCTAACAACTATCAAGGCAAGAACTTATTAACCACCCACACCCACATAAGAAATCTTTGTGTGCTGTGTTTCGTTCGGTTGAATTCATGCTGAGTAATGAGGTAAATCGATGTAATGTGGCTCTTTGTGCTTTTGTGCGAGTCTAAGGACAAAGGGTGGTGCTTGAATGTTGGAGACCTCTGTGAGGTGTGAAAGAGCGTAAATAGAGACTGGGAAGCTTTTGTTGGGATGGGGTAGGCTCTTGAAGATGTGATTAGCAGCACAGTGAACTCTTCGATGATCAAACAGATCTCTGTGCATGCACTTTTAGTGCATATTGACTATTTTGGCAAAATATGCTTTTCCATTTATGAAGTTTTACTACTACACTTTTTCTTAGTGTAAACAATGCAAGTACTTTCTAATTGATTAGAAAACTGAAGACATTGTTCCCACTGCAACGCAAAATTGAGTATGTGTGGATGTCCTCTGTAGGTGAGTGTGTTTGCTTGTGTGAGGACTTGTGTGAGGACTTGTTTGACGGTGTTTGTGTATATCTGTGCATTAGTGCGTTCATGAGTGCGTGTGTGTGTGTGTGCGTGTGTGTGTGTGTGTGTGTGTGTTCAGCAGGCCACCCGCCGCTGCTGGGGTCAGGGGGTTAGAGGTGAGCAAAGGTTGCGGCTGCTCCAGCTAATTATACAGCAGCTGAATGAGCCTTGAATCCTTTCGTGAGTCAGACAGGGACATGGATTACCAGAGAGAGACTGAGAGAAAAATCCACTAATCGGAAACAGAGAAGAAAAAGAGACATATTGCTCTTCCCGGCTATATTAATCAGATAAAATACCTACAATTATTTAAACAGTGTTTTTAGACAAATTAATTTCATCACCAGAGCGCATAGAGGCTGTCTCTGCAGACCTGATCGAGACAACTGGGAGTTCCCACCAAATGCAGCACCCTCATAGGGAAAGATAGGATCAGGATTTACATACTTGCATACAATGTTATGCATTTTATAAATTTTACAATGAAAATGGATGGGTTTCATCAGAGTTCCCCTTTGATTTTACACCTGTGGTTGATCGCATTCATTGGATTTAGACATTTTATATTTTGTCACATTTCCCTACAATTTTGTGTTCTGTTCCCACTATACTTTGGTCATTTTCCAACACTGCTTTTCGTAAACTACGATGAGAGAAAGCTGACACGCGTAGATTTTATAGCTAATGAAAACAAACAAAATAAAGAAAAATACGATTGAAAAGCTAAAATAAATAACAATGTCAATAAAAAAATTAACTGAAACGAAACGGTTTGTTACAAAACTAACTAAACAAAATTAATCTATAAAGATATTGCTATAATTATAAAACAGACAAAAAAAGTCATAAATCTCGTGCTTTTTTTGGAACTTATTAAACTTCCTTTCAATTTATTGTTATTTACAGTTGTTTTGTGGACGTGTTCTCACTGTACCATTGAGCAAAATGGCTAAATTAGAAAGAAAGCAGCATAGCCCTATATGGGATTTTTTTTTATATAGCGCGTGAATGTACTGGGGAGAAACTACAGCATAGGAGAACTAATACTTTTCAAGCTTAAGGAAAAAGAAGTCATGTTGGCCAATATTTTTAACATCATACTTTCTGTAGTAGATGCAGCTGTGTTTTTACTAGACTATTACAATTATTGAAAACATTATTTTTAAATATATTCTGCACTAGTCATGGGAAGCTCACCCCCTGTGCAGATGGTTGGAGCAAGACAGGATTAAAAGGGCTCATGGGTGTGTCGTCATTTGTTGAAAAATCCAAGCTGTTATAATCTTTTAAAGAGTGTGATGGTTTCAGACTGGAGAAATGACCGGCTGATTGCATTTCTTGTCAGAATGTACAATAAAGTTTGTTTTAATATTTAAGGCTAACATTACATTTTCTGAATGATGCATGAGTCGCCATGGTTGCTGGGACAAGAAAACACACAGATTCTATATGTCTATAGCATCTTGCTTGATATAAATTATACTATTATGTATTTTGCATCTGTTTTTTTAGTTTAGATCAGTTTGGACCATGTTGGAGCCAGAGTTTCAGCCAGTCTAAATGACCTTTCTTGGTTCACATTTTGAGCTGCAGCCAAAAAAAAAAAAAGAAAAATGAATTCCGGAGCAATGCAACCAAGCTAAATGAAGTATGTTTGAAAGTACCCTCATGACATTCAGGATGGCAGGCAGAGTCTATCAGGCAGAGTCATCGCAGCTTGAGGGGGCCCTACCGACAAATGTCTGTTTGCGGCTCTAAAGTGAGTGGAATGCTGCTGAATGAAGCCCGCAGTACATGTTCAGGCACTACCTACACAAGGAACTACAATAACTTTGACACGCAACACATTAAATTCCTCAACACCCATTCAAAATCAATACTAGAGAGTATGGTTTAAAATTAATAGACTTCAGGATTTACAACAAAAACAGCAAAATATAGACGCATATAGAAATAATCAAAATGAGATTATACCCCCCCGTAAGTGAGTCAAAGATCAATTTACATATGAAACATGTAAGAGCCAATTATAGGTTGTCAAATACATACTTTCTGTACATAAATGCAAAATTATTAGTTGTTTTTCTTTGAATAAACATGACCCAGATCTCATAGGTAAGTTTATGTACTGTGACAAGGTAGCGGGGCATGTCAGCGTTGTCATTCGGCCTGCACATGGTTGCCAGCTGCGCGTCATCAGGCGGCACGCATATATAGGGATGCAGCTGAGGAGATGGGAGTCACACCATTCGTGGATGGACGCCATGAACGCCATTGGGTAGTTGAAGGGGGCCAAGAAGTGCCCAACGGCTGGGTCTAGATTCTTACCGCTGGGCCATGCTGGGGGCTGGACCACTAATTTCTGACCAGGAGTCGATGACAAGGACTCATGGATCCAGTTAGCACAGAGCAGGGAGCACCAGCACATGAGAGATCCCACACGCTCATCCGAAAACACACGCACCACTGGGCTGATTGGGGTGAAGGCACCCCGGAGCATTCACAGCTCTCCTACAGCTGCTGGGTGACTCTTTTTTAATTAAATGTGATGTCGTCGTAATCTGATTAAAGTGCCCTGTGCGGCCTTGAACAGTGCCAGTGTGTCCTAGTGTCTCTCACCACCTGCTACAACACATATATTTACAGATAAAGTGAGAGCACCTTTTGTTTGCCACCTCACCTGTTTCTTCTGTCCTAGAGCACCCCCCTGAGGACATTGATTTACTACCTAGTCGTTTGCCCCTTAGAAGGTTCCTAATTTATTTATGTGATGCACGGCAACTGAATTCACTCTCCTACAGGGAGCGCAGTAAGTGTGGGAGATGTGGCTGTTTTAATTCTTGCGGTGGTCGTTGTTTGAAAGACAAACCCCCAGCAAAAGTGTAAACGTGTAAATTCTGTTCTGTTTCCAGCAAACCTTGTAGTGACTTTAGGCTCGCATATGTTAAGTGTCTGCATTCTCCCGCTCAAATCGGACATGTTTACTTAACAGGAGTTAATGGTGTCATTTAATCAATGTATTTATCAATTATCAATGTATTCAGTGTTAATTGGTTCTGTAGTGTTATATCTGTTGTGTATTCATGTTTATGTACCTGATATGGTGCTGGCTGCTGAATAAAAGCTGTAAACCCAATTGTCAAGTGTCTTAGAATACACTGTTAAGAAGGCATCCTATATGTAACTTGTCCTTACAATGTCATCTTTTTAATAATTACATAAAATGAAATCCAACAATGTAAGGCGTCAGTCACTATGATTTACCCTAGCTATGTTTGTTTTATATATATTTTTAAATGCCTCCTCAAAATTCTACGTCTGTCTATAAATGAGGTAAAAGTTGGGATGATTTTCCCACACAATGACTCCAAGGCAGGTCCCAAACAGATACTTTAAATTAAATCTAATCGTGCAAATGATAAAATTTTAAGCACGTTTAGTTCCTTTTAGAAACATTTGTTTCTAAACACCTCACATCCTAAGGCCACGCCAACATAAATTTTGATTAATTAACGTCAGCATTTTGATGAAGTGTGACCTCTAGATTCTCATTCGCAGTGTTCTATTTAACTTTGTAAACCTCTAAGCTAAATGTTTTTAGGGGGAGTTCTCAAGTTCCACAAATATAGAAAAGCTCTAAAAATGTAGAAAGAATGTGGTTGGGATGTACGCAATAAATCTCATTTGTAAAATGCATGAAGAGTGTGCAGGCATATTGGTAAGTTGGAGAAAAGGATTTGGGCATAATACATTTTTAATTTTGATTAACTAAAATTTAATGAACTGGTGCTTCACTCACATTTAATCATTGTGTCAGAATCTTGTCCACACACATTTCAACAGTTGAATCACTCGGGCCTTTATAGGGACACACTCCTGCTTGAGCACTAATATGTGTGAGGAGTAAGGGGATGTGGTTAATGTCAGAGAAACGGTCTGAGGCCTTCTGCCATATCTATGCGTGTGTTGAATTGTTTCTGGATCTGACCGTGTCTGTGTGAGGTGTGTCCGTGTGAATGTTTGGGGTGGGCTGCTCCAGCAATATCAATCACTCTTGACAAACTAACAATCTGAAGTAAAACATGTGTTCAGTGTTTCTAGTCAGCTGAGCTAACAGGAATAGAAACATTGCTGTGTGTTTGTGTGTAAAGAGCCTGGGTTAACTCATCTCAAGTGTCCTCTGATGAACAATGACAAGGATTTCCCTGGAAATTGTGCAAAGACTTAAGAAAGTTCAACGGAATCTAAAATCCTCCACTTAGACATAATTCTGATGTCAGTATCCATTATCGCAAGCTTCTATGTTAATTACAACACAGTGCAAATATGTGACAAAAAATTGTGTATTTTAGAAATGTGATTTTTGTCAATTGGGAGGAGTAATCAGGGCATGCCACCACTATTATGCTTCCCCGTCCCTCCCTGTCAACTGCCTCCTACTTTGATCCCTGCCTCTCTCCTATCTACAAAACAGCACCCAAGCTTTCAGCTATCTCCAAGCTAGGCAAGCATGCCTACCTCTCGACAAGCTCTCTCTCTCTCTCCCTGCCTTTAATTGTACTTTTCCAGGCCTTTCTAGAACCGAATCCTTCTTTTTCAGCTTTCCCCTTTTCCTACCGACAGGTTTCCTCAACGATCAGAAGGGTCTTTCATCACTCTGATTGAAGACCCTCTGCACGACATTGCGTGTCGTCGCTCAATTTAAGGCTTAAACGTTCACAAACTGCACCTTGCTTGTTCCTATGAGGAACCACATTATTTTCTCTGCTTCACCTTTTGATGTTGTAGCACTTTGGGTGTCATTTTGGTACCGCCACCATCTGGCTTCCTATGACCCTTGATACCCATTATTAATGCATCTCTTTTCTCAGGTCTGCCCTTTTAAGCCTAAAACTGCCTACAAACCTGAAGCCATGTTTATTCTAGCATTCAAAGTTTCTTCCCCTTTCGATCTGAAATTGCTGAAATGTGCCTGATCTCAACATTTTAGACCCAGACACCATATCCTTCCCCCGCATTAAGCAGTCCCAACCCCCCAGACCTGGCTCCCATAACACTGGACTTTTTCCATAGTTGTACCCTTTCCTAGGATCTGGCCACTGTATCCTGATCATCGCCCCTCTCTGGAGGCTGCAGTTTAAGGCCTAGGAGGACAAATTTGTGTCTGAATTTGAAGCTTGGGCAATCTATCTGAGACGAATAAGGTAGCTTCACCAATTCAAAGCGAATGGCTATACAAATGGTCTAGCAAAACAGCCTTTAGGAATAGTTCTGAATCATTTACCTACAGGGCATACTGCACAGCAATTTAGCCTCTGTTTGTGCTGCTCACTAATTTGCATCAGGGTCCAGTATTGATTTTATTTAGGTTTGCACCCCATTTGACTGCAGCATCCAAGGTTTGTGATGGACCCCAACACCAGATGCTTATCTTGCTTCTAAGTTGGACAGTGACTACGATTTAGCTGCTGGAAGGGTGTCCCATTAAGTCCTGTCTCATAATTTTTCTCTCAATCTTAAGCTATTAACCCTAGAGTCGCAGCACTCGGGAACTGCAACGTGTCACATTTCCATGAGATTCTAAGCTTCGTCTTACCCACCTTACAGTATCATCCCTCTTCAAGCCGGCATCCCCGAGGTAAAACTCTGTAAACACTATACCAAACAAACAGGTGTCAGATTAAAATGCTGGAGTGCCATTTTTCAAATAAGTATTCAGCACAGGGTTTAAAAAACACAGGAGTCTCTGTTATGTGATCAACCACGAAACATATGTATGTAATCCTGTACATTCTGTAAGCCTTGATAGCTGAGTAAACAGCAACACAGTCCTAGTTCTTACACTGTTACACTTGTTCTTTGTAAACAAAGTAGTGAGCCAAAACAAAGAGCGCGACAACAATAACAAACGCAACCTCAAAAACTTAGGAAAACCTGTTTTCAATGTCTGAACATGAAAAGAGCTGAGACCATTTCCAAAATGATGCACATTGGCTGGCATTGTAAAAGAGCTCAGTTACATGACAATGATGCTGCTTTTGTGTGGCTGTAGTCTCAAAATTTAGCACAACAACTAGACACAGGTTAGTTGTGCTGCATCATCAAGGCCCAAGTAAAACAGTTGGGGTGTCAGATGTGCTATTCAAGCTCTTTTGAAGAACAACAAAGATGCAGACAACATTGTAAATACAGTGGTCATTCAAGGAAATTTGAGCAGCAGTTGCAAGACAATGTAAGATCATTTCCCATTGAAAACAGATCATGTCCAGCTGTACCATAACTGGTTGAAACCAAACCAAGTATACCCAATTACTGTCAAGAAGTCTGGCCTGAAGTCTTCTTCATGACCATAAAGGCAAACCTTTGACATGGGTGCTTTGCAGGTCCTTTAGCCTCTATGTTTTCGTGCATACTTTAGTATTTTTGATCCAAACTTTTTGCAACCGTTACAGGAGAAAAAAAATATGTCCATGTTCATGGAAACATCTTTAATGAAATACTGTTTTGTTGTTTTGAGCAAAAAAGCTATATACTTACCTTTGGTCAAATTTAATTTGTCCAGATTGAAAAGATAATAAAAGATATGTTGTTGTATAATGACTCTTGTACTCATTTAGCTCTGAGAATTAAGAATCTGAGAAAACACTGCATCCACTTTTTTAAGCCGCCATGCACAAACAAGTTTACTTTTTTCACACGTTGCATAATTGCACATCAGTTTCTGATTAGACTGTGTGACGTCTGAGCAATGTTGAGTCACAGCTGAAGGGATACACTTTCCCTGCTGTCTGTCTGTCTGCCAGGCCAGCCTGGGCCTCCCTCGTTCTGAGTGTTGGCGTGTGTATGATGGAAACACATCTGGGTCTGAAAAACTACAGCAACATCTGGCATCAGAGCTGTGCCCATCAGAGACTGATCCCGCACTCACACAGGAGGACCAATCAAATCCCAATTTCACTTCCTGTCGGATAAACCACTGTGGGAAATAACACTGCACTCATTTCGTGATTTCTCACATGACCCAAAAACGAAATGTCTGATCTCTTTTTTTCTCAATTAAGTTTATTTTTCCACAGAGAAAATGTACTAATATTTTATTGATAATACACACATTAGACAGACTGAAAATTGGGGTTTAGTTATAGCAAGATGTAGTTAAAAATCAGATTTTTTTCACACTAATATTATTGAAATCTGTTTACGCTTCCAATTTCAGTTGGTATAAGAATCAGATGCTCTTAAAAAATTTTGGATACCCATTATGTGTACAGAAAATTAATATTTTTGATTTGTTTGTAATTGTCTGAATAAAGGTTTTGCGAGCAGAATACTGGAACAGTATGTAATGCTGCAACCTTTAAAATTTGGCATGTACCCTGCAAATTTTCACCCATTTGAGATGATCTTTCAGTTATTCCATTGTTTTGATTAACATCCTGAGTTCTGCCAATTAATAATAATAATAATAATAATAATTATAATAATAATAATAATAATAGGGTGATGGACTGGAGACCTGTCAGGGTATATTCTCGCTTCTCGCTCAGTGTTCGCTGGAGATAGGCACCGGCAGACTCCCATGACCCGAAAGGGAATACGCGGGTTGGAAAATAAATGAATGAATGAAGTTTAGATTTAACCACTTTATATGTCAATTTCAACTACATGTAAAATTTAAAAACAGAACTAAAAGAATATTGAGTTTCTACATGGACATCTGTTGGTTTGAAAAAACAGGCAGTTTTTCTCAAAAGTGAGAAATCAACCAACAGTCCAATGAGAGCCAGCATTTCCGCTCTCTTTCTAAGTCGCCTCTGACCCAGTGCTTGGCCAGTTTTATAGTTATGTTTTCAGGTCAGATATGATTATAAACATCCCAAAGGTGAATTTTAGACTGCAAGATCAAGGTTCAGCAAAACAGATTCATCATTCTAGCAGGGGGTATGATGTATGAATCATATCCTGTAGTGTTTTGACACTCATTAATCAGCTGAATTCAACAAACGCTGACCTGGTCTTGTACAGTACTAGCTAGCAGTAGAAATAAAAGAGGATATGTAGCTCATTTTAAATGTTACGTGATCGCAAGTTATATGACAATGCTAAGAAAATAAAACACTGTATTGCAGAGAATGATTGTAGTAGTAGTGGTGGTAGTAGTAGTACATTCAACTGTCTGTATTTACAATTCAAATGATTTGCTCATCTATCATGGAACAGCACACTTGCATACTGACCAGTAAAAGCAACATTGTAGATAAGCCAAGTAACATATACAAAGTCATCGAATTTGAAAGTGGTAAGAAGTTCTTGGAGGACTTACGATTTCTCCAAGTGTCTGTAGTTTGCACAACATCTAACATCTAATTCTCAATCCAGTAATGCAGTCCACCCAATCCAGACTGCCACATATGGCATATCACGAAAGTACCATGACTGCTCAAGTGGTTTAGAGTGGAAATCCCACTACTCACACTCATATCATGTAGTAGATACTGCATTACATGCCGGGAAGTATTTACTTGATCAAAAGAAGTACTGTACCACTATTGTTCAAAAATCACCCAGCCAATTGAGTGTTTTCCAAGAAATGTTTAACTTACAAAAACTTATATTTACCACCTGAAATGTAAATTGTATAGAAAATATATAGCCAAGACATTGAGAAGATTAGATATAATGAAATATTTGTTTCTTTCAAACGTTGCTCTTTGGTTGATCTGGATTGCAAACCTTTGGCATTTGTCGAGGTAATCTGGAGATATGTGTACCATACATTGCTCCCTGAACAACTTAATGGGGTCTAGATCTAGTGACTGGATTGGCCACTCCATAACAGATGGAAGACCACTATTCTTGCACAATAAAAAGGTGTGCTTTGGGTCATTGTCCTGTTGCATAATGATTGGCTCCAATCAAGCACTGCCCACAATGTATGGCACCAAAGCAAGCCCAATCACACTACCCACACCTTTCTTGAGGGATGGTATCAGGCACTATTTTCTTCACTGTAGATGTTGAACTGGCATTTTGTGATTTAACGAACCTGCTAGTTGAGGACCTGTGAGGCATTCTCAAGTTAGAGACTCTTGTGTACGTATCTTCTTGCTCAGTTGTTCTCTGAAGGGAGAAGTACGCATCATTGAATGAAATCCTCAGTATCTTGACAATTTTTTGAACTAAAATAGCGACTTTTCACATGAAAGTTCTCTTTTTTCTGGCCATTTGGAGCGTTGTATCGACCCTACAAATGTGATTCTCCAGATACTCACCCTGTTCAATTGAAGGTCAGTTTTATTGCTTCTCTAAACAGCTAAACTCTTTGTCTTCCTTTTTTTTCTTTCATAAATATAGACATTTCTAAGTACCCCCAAGGTTTTGAATCAAGGTAAGAGTTCCCACAATCCAGACAACTCTCCAAGAACAGAGTTTAACTGTGTTGTATAAACATATGTTTCAGTTTGAATTTATAAAGGTTTCATGTGGATAAATTCTAATAAGAATTGGTAGAAAAAAAACTCAAATCTATGCCTCAAACTCCATCACCTCTAATGCTAACGCTAATCTTTTCCCTTTTCAGCCTTAAGTTAGTAACTATTGATGAAACAAAAATCAAATGAACGCCATCATTTCCTCTCCTTCTGTTTGTTGAGTTACACAACAGAAAACTCCACATCATTCTTAGACTTTATTTGCACTGCTGTAAGCTTTTTCCAACACTAAGTGTCAAATTGAGGTTAAGTACATGGCAAAATGGTGAAAACAGCATTTCTAGATGACAGCTCAAGAGCCCAATACACAAAGAAGCGTCTGCGGAAATCCTGATGACTCTGACTGTGACCTCATGGAACTGTCTGGAGATTCACTAGAAAGTACAGGAAAAGCATCTGTTTTTCCCCTTAGACATTTATGCAAGATATTTATGATCACGCTCATCTATATCTGTCCTTTCCACATAATCAAACACGTTATTTGCCTCATAATCTCCTTGAACAGATCATATTCATTCTATTTTTACAGGTGGCCTGAACGGTTTAGGACAATCTGATCTTGATTTTAAGAAAACAAACAAACATATTAGTTTTAATGTTCATTTCACAGTTACAATGTTTTTATTTGACTAAAGTGAAAACTACTCTAATATAGTGAAAAAACTCCAATACCCCAATATACCACAATAGAATAACTGAACAATTTATAGACTTCAGGACCTCTCTTCCTTACTCAGAAGGGGGCTCTTGTAAATATAAACAAGCCTTCGGGGAATGACATTGACCCATTGTAAAGAGAGGGCTCATCTCGCTCTATAAATACACCAGGTGTGTAAACACGCCAGATCGCAGCCGCTGGAGAGCCAAGACCAGCCCAGAGAGGAAAGTATGGTGGGGACCATGTCGCAGAATATGGCTGTTTCATGTGAATATTATGGCGGCAGAATCTCAATTGACCCATGCAGAAACACATTCAACAGTAAAAAAGAAAAATCAATGTATACCAATAATATTCAAATCCAGCAATTAATTTGAAAAGCCTTCCCAAACAATTTGAAGAATTTTCAAACATTTATTCATGAAAGCATTTTTAATATAAAATATAAATAAAAATATAAAATATATATAAATAAAATAACTATTTATACAACAATCAAATAATTTAAATATTATTACTATATATTAATATTATTACATGAACATTGTCTATTTTAATTAATTATAAAATTCATTTATTCATTCATTTTCAAACCCGCTTATTCCCTTTTGGGGTCATGGTGGTCTGCCGGTGCCTATCTCCACATATTGAGCGAGAGGCGGGGGTACACCATGGACAGGTCCCCAGTCCATCGCAGGGCAAGATTAGGGGAATTTAGATGATTCAATTAACCTGATGCATGTTTTTGGGATTGTGGAGGAAACCAGAGTACCCAGAGGAAACCCACGCAAGCATGGGGAGAACATGCAAACTCCTTCCAGGAAGGTCACCGGCGAGTGCACCCAACTGCATTAATAGTGTTCAGTAAACTTTTTCACCACGGTAAGAGAGATTACATGTATTTGTGCTCAGTCAGGAGCTTCAGAAAACTAGACCAAATTTCTATTTCCTAAAAAAAAAATGCATGGGTGCTGGTGGCTGGCACTGCTGCTTTTACATGTGTGTGTCTAAATGAAAATGTAAAAATGCTTTAGTAATCATCATAAAAGTTACAATGGATACCATTTTCTGTCAATTTTCCATTTAAGCTGAAAATTTGTAAATTGAACAATTAAACAGAATAGTTCATCTCAAGGGGTTTAAGATCTTAAAAAGCATATTGCCTTTTGAATTGGTTAAGGGCTGAGAGGCAAGTTGTTTGCAAGTAGTTTAATGTGCTTAAAATTACTTACATGTGTGTATTTTACGTTAGTAGAAATTGAAACATTCAAAGGGATGCAGTCAATTCATGCACCTGAAGTAGCAATTACTATTAGCAACTAAATTACTATTACCAAATTAGCATGACTGCACCTGTAAATAAAAGCTTAGTATAAGGACTTTTAAGTTGAAAATCTCATGCAGTTTATTGCATCATTTCAGCACTGCTGCCTGGGAGTAAAACTCTTGGCACAACTGTCTGCCAACTCTTGTCTCTCTTAATGATTGGGTAAAACCAAAATTTATGGGTGGTTCTGACATGTAAAAAGCCAGCTCTTAATTCAGGTCCCCATGACAGTTCCCATGTGCTTTCCTGTTTCCTAATGTCCTTGGGCAGCAAAGAGAGGGCAGAGGCTCTCGATCTGTAGCACAGCTGCAACAGGCCAGGAGTCTCTTCATCAATATCCTTGGGGTATTAAAGACCAACAGCTTAAATTTTTTAGCAAACAACAATTTCCAGCTGTTCACTGGATCAAATTACATGCTTTGATTTTAGCAGTGGCTAGTAAAACATGGTTTAAAACTAATAATAATAAAATAAAAATAAATTGAATAGAATTAAAGATTTGAGTTTGTTTTTAACTTGTATTTGCTTTTTACACTTTACACTGACACCTTTCCTATTTTCATTTGATCTTGTGTTGATTTTAACACTTAAGAAAACTTTTTAAATGTTAGACATTTGTTTGAATTTGTTGAAACAGAATAAAGGCTAAGTTCAATGTGCTTAAAACTGCTTTCACTGAAGGAATTTTTCTAGACAGATTATGATCCATTAAAAAGTTTACTTATTTTAAGGTTGAATTTATTTAATTTCTAGATTTTTAGCACTTTAGGTTATTAACTATGCTGATTATTAATGGAAGGCGAGCAGAGGGAGGTCCTGTAGACATGAGGAAGAATTTTATTTGGTTTTCCTTGGGAAAACTTTTCTGTGGAGTTTTATTAAATTTTTATGCTTTATTTATTTTTTCTTTGATCTTGTGTTTGTTCTTTGTTACATTTTTACTCAAACTAGGATTTTGATGTTACTGCATTTTTTCTTTTTAATATATTTTTGTCCTTGTAGATTTGAAGACCTTTTGTATTTATAAGAATTGTTTTGTACAAATATCTCTGTTAGAACTTATGTTAAAATGGTAATTTTAACTCATTACACTGAGAAGAATTTAGAAAATATTTTCTCCCATAAACTGGTCAGTTTTGTCATAGAGTGACTGTGTGTGATCCAAGCACGATGTTTTAGCTTCAGAAGCATGCAACAGCTCATTGAGGTAATAGACTGTTATATTTATGCAGTTAAAACATGGAAATATCTCCACAACCGAGCCTGAGATCACTTCTGATGTTAAAAACCACTAAAAACAACCAAATTCCATTACTCATATCAAAAGAACAACACAAAAACTCCCACAATCCCCCAAAAATGTTAAAGCAAAAACTGTGCTAATTACATACACAGGTCTAAACTTGTGATAGGAACTGGACTAGACTAGAACTAAAATGAAAATTTTCCGCTTGTGGTGGTAGTACAGGCTAGTGAATACATTAAGCTACCACAAGAGAGACACAGAGAGTGGAAAAAAATCAGGGAAAACAGAAAGCAGACATGTGCCCATTACAGGCGGGGCAGTGACAGGACATTAGACAGGAGAGCACATGGCACTTGGAGACAGCCGTGTGCTCTAAACAAAGACAGCTAAACGTTAACATTATCAGCACTGTGCACCCTTCAAACAGCACATGGCTGGTAAAGAATAGAAAATGTAAAGTACAAGATGAAAATTAATCCCAACTGTACAATTTAACAGAACCAAGGTCTAAAGTATAATTGAGGAAGCCCATCTTTATAGTAAAACTGTACAAAAAAGTTTCAACAACATGTCACAAATAAACAAATAAACTTGGATTTCCAGTATTTTTTGTATATTTTCTCTGCTAAATCACGACTGTCATTTTTGTAATCTCAAGGGTTGCAGCTAATTTCTAGTCTGCCCTGTAGTTTGGGGTCTCATTTACACCAAAGTCTTGTAAGACTGTCAATTAGGGAGAGGGCAGGAGGTTTAAACATCTAACACACATCTCAACTCTTTTTTACAAGAGGATGGAGCAAAACACAATATCAACAGCTACATAATAACTTCATCATGACGCAGGTATCTGGCAGCCACTAAACACACATGTGATTGTTTCAATATGGAAAACAGGGAAACTGCAGGAAACCGCCGATGCTGGCTTTCATTAGCTGCGTTTGTGTCACTTGTTTGAAGATTTGAAGAGTTCCAGGAGTGTTGTGTATGACATTTGGATTCAAAACAAAAAAAAATTATAATTTTTCCAAACAAACAGAATTGTATTCCACAAATTAATTATAGGCACAAATAATATTTACTATAAGTGAATTTTGACCTTCATGCTAAAATGTGATGGACTAGATGGCCCTGTTTTACAATAATTTCACTCTTAATATAATAACCAATCCTAATCGATCGAGGTGTTGCTCCTTGTAATAATGTTCCTTTTATTTTGTCACTTTCATCTTCCGTTCTGCTCTCTTGCTCCCCCTTTCTCTTTTGGCTGGTAATTTCTCCGCTGCTGTACATTTCTTCATGCTTCACCCTGCTGTTTCCTCATTTAGTATTTATTGTTTCCACCAGCACAGGGTTTCTGTGAGAGGAGAATTCACTGGATAAAGCAGAACCTGGTTCCAGGTGGGGCAAAGGCTTTCTCTCCGACTCATTATGAAAGGTACCCTTTTCTCCTCCTTCTCTTGCGAGGGGGCAGGGGTTGAAACTGGATCGCCTGACGGGGTGCTACTTTGGGATCTGGACCGTGTAGTGCTCTCAGCTTCGGGCTCAGAATCCAAGGGGACGGAACCTGCTGAGCGCTTGGGAATCCTCCAAGCGCTATTGGGGTAAACTTCAGGTTTGGAGGGATTTGGGGACTCCGATCTCCTCCTCTGTGATGAGTGGATACTTCCATGGTTGCATGGAGGAGATTTAAGCACAGGGCGGCCATATTGTACAACAGTTCATCCTCAGAATCCACCAGGACTAATTCTGGCTCAAGCTCTAAATCAACCCAGTCCTCCCAGTCAACATCAGGAGGAGACTGAGAAGACATGGGGGCAACTCCATCCAAAACCCTGAAAACCTTTGGGTTTGTAAGGAGTGTAAGGTCAGTTTCGTAGTCGTGGAACAACCTTCCCAGGCGACGAAGCGGACACACGTTTCCGCATACTCCTTCGACATAAACAGACAAAAAATGCGAGTCAAAAAATGCAAAAATTCTCAAAGCTCAGCTGAGTTCTTAGTTTGAGGAATTATTCTGTCAGGAACGGGTACTGACAGAACTCATACACATAAACTTGTACGCATAAAATGTAAATGATTTTATTATAAATAGACAATACCAAAACACAGCAACAAACATTAAAGACCCCAAAAGGGGGAAAACCGCAAAAAAAACTATAACTGGTAAAAAAAAAACAGGAGATAAAGCTAACAAAGAAATAATGAAAACTTAAACAGAACAATCATTCGACTCAGTGCTTGAGGAGCGCGTAGATAAACATAAAGATGAGTTTAAACCAGCATACATGCAGACAGACAGACGAACTGAGTAACAGCATAACAATATAATCCTGTGCTCGCAAGATGCAAGCACAGAACCTAAATAAGGGGGAAAATTAAGGGAGAAACAACCTGTGAGGAGGTAGCAAAGGCCAGAAACTGCATGCAAAGTGAAACTCCAGAAACTAACAGGAGCATGGGAGAGGAAAACAGAGAAAGAGGAGAAACCGAGGGAGAAAAGAAATGGAACATGACAGTTGCATGATGTTAATGTTGATGCCTTTCATCTAAACCTCTACCTAAAAAAGTCTATTAGCCCCAGGTAGGTGTGGAAATAATGGATATATCAAATATCATGGAAAGATTGTCTGTGTCGCCCTGATTTTTGAGGGGTTTTTTTTCATAGCAAAAATAAGCTTCATTTGGCCAACTATATTTACTCAGGAAGTTGAAGCCATAAAAAGAGCCCAGAGGGAGCCGTTTATGCTCAAGACTCATGATCAGTTCAAGACTCTACTGGAATTAATACATCATTGCACACTGGACTAATCCAAACAGAATGCTGCCATTTTTAATCCGGAAACCGGACTGCAATAGTTACTGGAGTTAATGGATATCTGCCTCATATTCTTCGAAGGTGTCCTCTGCCTTTAGAGATAGAAATGGCTATTTGACACTTCTCAGAGATTCGGAAACTTCTCAGTCTGTCAATTTAAAGTTTTATATTTAAAGTTTAATCTCAAGTTAAAAACTCAAGTAAATAAACAATTGCAAAGCTTAATAACATTTGTTTTTTGTTAAAATGACTGGAATTATTGGAACCTTGTACAGAAGGAAAACAAGTTTAAAAGAATTTTATTAGATGCCTTGTTTTTTGTCAGTTCACAAGTTCATTATCTGGATCTGTCTATAGCATTAGAAATGTGGTTGCTGGGTAAAGCATACAAGGCAAGCTGTAAAAAAGTAATGAGATTAGGTATTTGATAATGAGCTTAAATGGTGACATATGTGGCAAGTCCTGAAAACTCCTCCCGAAACAAGTTAGTCAAACAACATCAGTGAGTTCAATTAAAAACGTGTCAGTGCCCACTATTGTCTGATGGTGTTTAGCAGAAGTTTAATGAAGTGTCCCATTAAAAACTCAGTTATCTTCTATTTCTAATTCAGACACTAGCTTAATTTAGTTTATTGGCTCATTGATTTATCAAATTACTCTAGAGCTGAATCTATGATTAACCGAAATTTAAATTGATTTATTTTAAATAATAAAAATTCAACAGCCTTGCATTAACCCCCTGTGACTCACCATGTTTTTTTTAAGGTTGAAAATGCTCATAAAAGTTTTTTCTAAGCATATTCAATGTTTTTTTAACTGCATGCTGACTTTAAAAAACTCAGTTATTAGAACAAACATACTGAGGCAGAGTTATCAAAATATTGGGTTTTTAGACTCATATTAATTAACTCAACTTCAGCTTTCTTTTTTTAGAGAGTGGGGAGTTAATTAAATTTGCATCAAGTCTAGCTTCATGTCCTTGATCTGTGAACAGAGAGAGGAGGGGGGGGTGATGAGGCTTATGTCAAACTTCATCATTTACAAGCCGCGTATTTTATCCTCCTCCATAAACCTTTATGAAGCTCTGAAAGCTGCAGCAGATCATTACCTGTTCATTACAGTTTCCTTCTCTCGACTAAACGGCACCCTTCTCTCTTCTGATATTACTTTATAGAGCAATTGTGTTTGATGAGGAACACAATTCTGACTTGGTTTTACTGGCAGTGTTTGTGGAAATGGGTGGGAGAGGAAGTTAGTGAGCTCATGTCTTGTAAAGAAAAAAGGCTTCAAAAGCTCCAGCTTCACAGCCAGAAATAAGAAACCCATGAGCATTTGTTGCACAGCAAATACCGTATCACCAGAAATCTACATTGGAAGATATACTGGACCAAATATTTCATTTTAGACTCCAAAGGGCATTACTCATATTTATCTACCAAGGAATACACAGAATATGGTCAAACACAGTTCCAGATGTGATAAGCACACATTAATATTTGTCTTCCTGCATCTGTTTGAAAGCTGAGAAATATCTCTTCCAGAAACCTGCGTCGATTCCTTTTTGTCTGCTGAGTCAATGTCATCAGAAACGTTTGCAAGATCTTATCAAGAACACTCACCATTTTCTGTTAGCTCCTCTACATCCCACTCTTCACCTCGACCGTATGAGACATGTACAGTACAAGCACAGCTGCTTGGTGAATTGAGAAAATGGCTTTTTCTTTGAATTATGACGGTAATAAAGTATAAACTACAACCTCCCATCGGAGGAATAATTCCCCCAATAATGAACATTTGCTGACACCTTACCCAGACCATCAGAGACACTGATGTATTTTTCCAAGTAGATTAAATAATTATTTTGTATATGTATTAAAACATTACAGAATGAGGAGATGGACACAAACCATCAAATAATACTTAACAAATTTATTCTTTGGTACACTTCAAAGAATTGACTGAAACTGCAGTTACATCTAGTGGTCACTTGAGGCAACCTTCAAATCCAGTTCATCCTACAGATACCACCTGGTAGCTACAAAGTACAAAGTAGTTTTCATAGCTAATTTGGTATTTATGACTTCAACGAGAGTAATTTTTAAGGTATTTCACGTCTTAGCCGTAAAATATATGTAGAATTAAGTGCATTATCCCCTGTGTGGCAGGTGTAGACCAGAGCTTGACCAATCATAGGTTTAATCATGGCTGCTTTTTTATATTTGCTTCTTACCCATTATGACAATTCTGTAATTATGCCCTGTCATGAATATGAGCTTCAAAGTTGATTTTATGGCCTCAGGTGTTGCCCATTTGCCTTCAGAAAAGCTAAATGAGTTGAGTGACCCACTATATTTGCGTAATAAATGGTACGTGTGAGGTATAAGAATTCATTAGAACACTAGTACAAAGAATATAATTTGGCAATATTGCAGAGAAAAGTGATAATAAAAGTGCAGGAGTTTTCTCGAACTAAGAAAAGAGTAGGAATTAAAACACCCACAACCCACTACACCATTGGGACACATTCTATAACTGAGGGTTTCTTTACAGACTGTGAAAGAGCAATGGATTTGAACTAGTTTGTCCAGTGATTTAAGTTAAAAGCTGTTTAGAGAATTGTACGACTTCAAAAGACAGTAAATGGACGTAACATGAAATACGTCATGAGGTCAGTTCAAGTATTCCACTGGGGTGTCGACTTTGAGGGGTTTCTCCCCCGTGAACAACATGCGTGAGCGATTGCTCTTTTCCAGATGTACTGTAAGTGATGACTCACTGTTATAATGCACTGCGACCACACACAAACGCACGGGTGAGCCCTCCTCTGTTCGCACAGGGATGCGCTTTTAGCCTTGTCTTCCAATCACACGTTTGTTCAGGCGCAACTCACTTTCAAGCTTCACTTTTGCTCACAAAACTATGATGAATCATTGGCTGCCTGGGAATGAAACTCACTGATGATTCTTCTGAATACGCAGATTCGACGCACACAACTAAAAGTCATATCCTCTGCTGCAGATTTGATAAAATCCTCATGTATTCATGTCGTTGCTGCAGATACTTTTGTATTATGTCATATCGAGATACAGTTTATTGTTCCCAACTCAGTTTGTTCTTCATTTTAATTTGTTCTGATATTTGATGCTATTGTAATCAAAAACATGAAACAGGGACAGTGTAGACTGATGAAGTTTTATAAAAAGTTGGTGACCATTTCCTCAAGTGTTCATACACTCTAAAAAAATTATTTGGTGGTTCTTCACTGGTTCTTTGCAGGTTTTGTTCTAGAACTTTGTTAGCAAAAAGAAACTGTTCTGGCCTTTTTGGTACTTCTAAAGTAGTTCTTTTGTTTTCCTTGTGCTATATACAGATGCTGGTCATGTATATCATGATGGTTGGCTTTAAATATCCCTTTTCTAAATATCACTTTTGAATTTTAGCACTAAACAGCACCGTTGACGGTTGGTTCTAAGTAGCATCTTTGTTTAATGGTGTCATAAAAGGTTCCTCAATGATAACGATCCACCGAACTAGATATGGTTCTATAAACAACCTTTTTTTGTTGCGTTGTATGAGAACTCATACTTGATGATCCCCTTAAATGTCTTGCAATTGATTAGTTGGCATGTGCTTTACTACATTGTACATTTTATCCATCATTATGGGTGAAGTTTTTCAATCATTGGAGGTTCAAAAATAATGTTGTGGTAATGCAGACTGTTAAAACTAGAGGGTTTAGGCCTTAGCAGTGCTTTAAGTGGACAACACGAAGTGGCTTTACTTTTTTTTATGGAGGTCAGAACATCAAATATAATCTGATAGAGCATAGTTCCATTGAATGGTGATGATGAAAGATCAGGGCAGCAGAAACAGCCAATAACACATTAGCAAAAATTTCCAGCAACCAATATATGAACTTAGCTTGATTAAGGAAAGAAACTGTACTGCCTTTTCAAAAATGTGCAGGGGCATGTCCACCTCCCCCCTTATATCCGTGCATGAGCGCACCAGTATGGTCTCAGCGCTAGGAGAAGTGGTGATACCCTAAAGAGCTATTTTTGGAAGTGGTGCACCAGCCCACAGAAAGCAACGGGCTTTACCCCTACCCTTCTGTTTTGCCAGTTCAAGAAAAATGGGCCTATATTGATAAAAAATTAAGGTGAAAGGGGGAATGTTTTTCCTAAAATGGTGTGGGTCACACCAACATTTCAAATGAAGGGCCATGAATATATTTAAAAGCAGAGAGTTTGTGCATATTGTATTGCTTTTGTTGGTGAAGGTGTATATCAACCAAAGAGACCGAAAAATGTGTTTTTAAATGACATTTTAAACATTAGATGTTATATTAGTGTTATGGTGGCCTGAAGGAAGGTCAATGGGCATGGAATCAGGAACTATATAGAATATTTATTTACACAATATTTTTATCATGTGGCAGGTTAAGGGTTTGCCCATATTTGGACTTCCTGTTTCCGTGCTTAATCAGCTGATCGCTGACATTGGCTGATTCAGGATGCGCCGATCACTGCATAATAAAGGGTATCCCTGTTCTCCATCTTCCTCTCCGACGTCTGCATGGTTGGGATGGAGTGAAAGTGGATCCTCTGAGGATCCAAATGAGGACTGGAGCCCTCCTAAAATATTTTAATTCGTTTTTTTTTTTTCAATTTTCCACCACTCACTAAACATTTTTTTCTATTGTCAGTCGAGCTTTCCTCTGACCCCCTAATTTTTTTCACTGGTTTGGGCCCTAGATGGCTTTGTCGAATTTTTTTACGGCCAACTTTTGCCCAAAAATGAATGAGGTTGCTTGCTTGCGTTCGGCTGCCACAAACTATACAGAAAAATGACGGCTTAAAAATAGTGGAACTTAACTTTGAAAGCAATCACTCGCAAAGCTAAAAGCAGAACGTAACCAGAAAGAGGAGTAGGACTTTCGAAGAGGACTCCTGCACCAGAGGTGAGTAGCAGGTGAATAGTTGATCAGAGTAATAATTCACAGCAGCAGATGGAGTGATGGTTGAAACCCAGTAGGGGCATAGCAATGAGCACCAAGAACACAGGAAGCAATCATGGAAAGTCAGGGGATGCGAACTGTAGATCTGAAAACTTGAGGAGATCCATGGATTTAAACTGTGGGAGATGGATTGGATGGGTGATCTTGATTGCTGGCTGTGTCTCTTTTGGGCTCTCAGAATCAAACATGCAAAATTGCATCGTAACTTCATAAATTTGTTTGTGAGTTCACCCATCTCAATCAGAGTTTTTACACTTTGTTGAAGGCGTGGTGTGTAACATAATTTTACAATTTTGCAATACCATTTTAGACTCAACCACCTCGTTTTAAAAACTCAGTCTTTTGTTTGGAAAGTGAGCCCTGCGATAGAGGAAAATGCCACGCTGTGCACACAACTGTGGTGAAGATGAAAAACAACTTTTAATGTCTCTTATGTGTCTTGTTTTGTCATCACAAAGAAACAGAAATGGTGTTTGCTAAACATCCTTAGAATTGACCAAGATCAATCAATGAGTAGAATTCCAAAAAAACAAAATAATTGTGTTACTTCATTTCTCCTAGCTTTTTTTAAAACACAATGTACAATGGCAATGACTTGAAAACACTTTGATTTTTAATTTCTAAGGCTTAGTTACGGCAGTGCTCCACATTCTGACTTAAAATCTAAAGAAACAACATGTTCTGACAGCAGATTTCCACCAATTCAGCCCTTCTCAAACTAAATATTACAATTACCTTTCCACGCAACCTCCCAAACTTTCCATGACAGCACACACCTTCACATAAATAAACCCGGACTCTTCAACATTTAAGAACCACTCGACTTTAATTACCAATGAAATCTTCTCCTGCAAAGTCACTTGCCAAGCCCTCTTACCCTCCTCTAGTGCCTCTAAACCAAAGGGAAGTAGGAAAAAAGCTGAGCTTTGGCTTTTGTTCCACACAAACCTCTCTGACCAGCCATTAACGCATGTTTCCGGGGGCCTCCCAATTCACCGGGGGCCCTGGGAACCCCTTTTTCTGCAGGACTGCATCAGCATTTCTGGGTCACTCACGTGGCCCGCTTCCCCACGGAGAGAGCAACAATGAAAAGCAAATCAAAACTCCATTTGATACTAATCCGTCTAATTGAGGAGCCAAA
>SRMA01026880.1:48230-64133 GCA_007224835.1 Danionella cerebrum | reverse complement strand
AATTTCTAATAGTTTCTTATATATACACACGGCAGAGTTAAGTAATTTACAAATAAGGGCCTGTGCTTGTTGCTTTGTAAAATAATATATTTTATAACGTGTATTGTAATAATTATTTGGGTTAAATCTCTGAGTAGTTTTCGTCTATCCTAAATAATATAACGAAGTAAGTGACATTTAAACATTGTTTACCAGCTGTGATTTTAAAATAAATCTACAATGCCAAGGAAGGGTAAGAGGTCAGAAGCTGCGAAGCTCCGCTGGCAGAGAACTTCAGGTTTGCAGTGTTCCGTAACACGTGACCCAACCGAACGCCTTGCGACTGATGCCCAGGTACCCGGGTCTGATCCATCCCTTGCTGAATGCGTCCAGAAGTCTCCGCCATCTCTCCGTGTACCCGCAGTATCTGATAATCGTTTGGTGAAGAGTGGCTGTCGCAAAGTTTTCGGGTCAGACTTCTCAACTCCAGCGGATCAATCTCCTGAAACACGCGTCTGTGCCTCCCGCAGCCAAGCAGCTCAGAAATACGGTAACTATAGAAACCATCAGTGCACCTGTAACTCCCTCACGTTCCTTGCTTTCCTTTACGAGAACGAAAACATCACCTGTGCAGACCTTGACCTTGTTCTGGATAAAGGTAATGAGATGTATAAAGAGGCCAGAAAACGCTTTCCTACAAGCATCCATTTGTCTACAGACGAACTTCCGGGCCACGCTGAGGCGCGCACGAACACATTAACTGTTGACCAATCGCATCTTTCCCGATATGGCACTTTTGGAGACCCGTTACCTGGAACTGTTGATTACTTCCTCGATCTAGAAGCAGGTTTGAGCTGTTTATTATCCGATGTGCAGTATGCATTATTATTAATGTCGGGATTGTGCATCGCTGTATTCAGAACCAGATCGGGCAGATACGGATTGTTTGATCCACACACGAGAAGAGAAAACGCATTGCCTCTATCAGCGATCTCACAAACATCTGGAACTGCTGTAATGGTAACTTTCACACATCTCAGTGATTTGATTAATAGACTGCAACAGTGTCACAAGATATTAGGAACACAGTCATCGTGTAACTATGAACTGAAACCAGTGGCTTTTGCGAGCGTAAACGCCGTCGAACTGATCGATGAATCCAGATCTACATCTCGCCCTGCTGCACTTGTTGCTTTCGATCACTGTGGTGAAAAATCAAATTCATTGTCTTCATGTCATTTCATCCAGTTTCACAACACACACCAATCTGCTTACACTAATATAGTTTCTGCACCATCGGAAAATCAACAAGAGCCTCATTCTTCGGTCGCTGATGCCCGAACATCTCAGCCATCAAACGAAGTCTGCTCGATTTTTCTGCAATCACATCCTCAAAGTGAGTCAAATATATCTGCTGCAGATAAAAATGCCACTCTACCTGATTTATCAAATATCTCTCGTAAACTGTCCAAACTGAATACACAGCAAAGAAAACGAGTTATGAGAAAAATAATGAACTCAACAAAAACTCAACAAGAAAAACCGAAAGCCAAAATAGAAGAGAAAAAATGTAAGTCAACCAGAAAATATAAAAAAAATTCTGAATATAGAGAGAAGAAAAAATGTTTCATAAGAACACAGTACAGAAACAACATTGTCATGAGGCAGAGACAAATACAGTACACTACTGAACGCTATCGCAGTGATATTGACTTCAAGAATAAACTGAAACGTTATGTAACTGAGCGCTATAGAAGAGATATTAACTTCAAGAATAAGCAGAAACATTATGTTACTGAGCGCTATAGAAGAGATATTAACTTCAAGAATAAGCAGAAACATTATGTTACTGAGCGCTATAGAAGCGATGCTGACTACAGGTATAAACAAAAGAAGTATGTAACTACACGTTATAGTATTGATGCTGACTACAGACTGAGACGGCGATCTTATATTACTCAGCGTTATGCAAATGACAAACAATTCAGAATTCAACACAGACAGCTCATGAAACAAATAATGAGAAAGCGATATGAGCATAATGTTAACTATCGTACTATGTGCAAGATAAGATGTGCAATGAAGATAAAAAGGAAATACAGTAAGATGAACAGGCAGCTTCACCAGATTGACAACCCTTTAATGCGACAGGCCATATCTGTTTTCAGATTAAACATAAAAGCTGGTCCAACCCATGTGTGCACTGTGTGCCATAAGGCCTCATTTCCAAACCAGGTACGGCTGTGTAAAAGATCATGTTACGTTAAAAAACGAGAGGTGGTTGAATTGTGTCTGTTGGGAAAATATGTTCATTATTGTGATGATCAGTGCAGAAACCAGTGCAAAGCTCCAGCAGAGAGAAAGAAAGAGTGGATCTGTCACACCTGCCACAGTTACCTGAAAAATGGAGCCATGCCACCTCTTGCTATGACCAACAATCTGGAACTTGTAGAAATTCCACCTGAACTGTCTGATCTAAATATTCTGGAGAGACATCTAGTTTCAAAGGTTATTGCTTTTGGAAAAATAATCCCGTTGCCAAAAGGAAGACAACAACAAATCTGTGGAAATATAGTCTGTGTGCCCAGTGAGATCCAGGAAACCGTGAATGCTCTGCCCAGATTGAGAAGTGACTCACAGGTTCTGAGAGTGAAACTGAAGAGACGATTGAGTTACAGAGGTCATCAGCTGTTCCAGACTGTAACCTGGTCAAAACTTATACAGGCTCTGCATAAACTCAAACAGATCCACCCACAGTATGAGGATGTGAGTATCAGAGATGAGGCTGAGTTATGTGACCCAACACTTCCAGATGTGGATGAGGATGATGATGATGATGATGAATATGGAGAAGATGATCTCATGGAGATCGACAGATTCGAACAAAATGCATTACAAGAGATGGTAAACAATCCTGAACATGAACATGAACAGCAAAACTGTGACATGCTACAAGACAATGTTAACCCTGAGGAACCGAGAGATGATGCGGAACAGGAAGGTGATATGCCCAATGGAGGTTTCGCTCTAGATTCATGTCTTCAGCCACCTGATGTTGCAGAGGAAATATTGTGTTTTAGTGAAGGAATCTACTCTGTTGCCCCCGCTGAAAGAAACAGTCCAGTCAGCTTTTTCCAAACACCTAAACTGGAGGCGATGGCTTTCCCTGTGCAGTTCCCTACTGGTCTAAACACACTTGATGAACAGAGACGCATTAAATTCACACCTAGTAGTTATTTCAAATCAAGGCTTTTCTGTATTGATGAACGCTTTGCCAGAGACACAAATTACTTGTTCTTTGCTCAGTTTGTGACTGAAATACACTTAGCCACTTCCAGCATGACTATCCAGTTACGTAAAGGGAAACCAGTGACCAGAGATGGACGGAGAATAACGTCACAAATGCTACAAGATAAACGCGAGGTTGAGAAACTGGTGAGGAATAGAGATGCAGTGAGATTCATGCAGCCACTGAGAGGAACACCCGCTTACTGGGAGAAAACAACCAGAGATCTTTTTGCCATGATCAGACAACTGGGAACTCCTACATTCTTCTGTACGTTCTCAGCAGCAGAAATGCGTTGGCCTGAAGTCATCGAGGTAATAAAAACTCAGCAAGGTGAAGAAGTTGACTTTGAGGATCTGGACTGGGCAGCAGAGTGTGACATATTACGGAGTAATCCAGTGACAACGATGCGTATGTTTGATAAACGTGTTGAAGCGTTATTCAGAGATTTGATCTTATCTCCAGCACAACCTCTGGGTAAAGTCATGGACTACTTCTACAGAGTGGAATTTCAGCACAGAGGAAGCCCTCACATACACTGTCTCATCTGGGTAGAAGGTGCACCTGTGTTTGAGGAAGATCCTGATCAAATTATCTGTGATTTTGCCTCTAAATACATCACAGCTCAGCTTCCTGACCCACATAAACAACCTGAATTACACAAGAAAGTGAAGGACGTTCAAATGCACAGTAAACAACACTCAAGAACATGTTTCAAAAGCCCCGGCTCTGGATGTAGATTTGGATTTCCTAAACCACCGAGCAGAAAGACCATGATTACGAGACCTGGGGAGGAGGTTAATGTTGAAGAAGCCAAGAAAAAGCTCAGACCACTGAACATGTTGTTAATGGAACCTGAAACAGCTTCTCTCAGTTTGCAGCAGCTTCTGGATCAATGTGGTTTAACACTGAGTGATTATGAACGATGTCTCAACATGATGAACAAATCCAGTGCTATCATTCTGAAACGCGACCCTAAGGATTGCTGGGTAAATGGCTATAATCCTCATCTGCTGGAAGCATGGGATGCGAATATCGATGTAAGTTATATTCTGAACGCTTTGTCGTGCGTGATGTACTTAACTTCTTATATAACAAAAAAAGAGGCGGGACTATCTGAATACCTCAAAACCGTCATTCAGAACTCGGACAGAGAAAACGTAAACAAATGTGATGAAATGAGGGCCGTCATGCAGGCGTATTCCAAAAAGAGAGAGATCAGCGCTCAGGAGTGTGTGACTCGTGCATGTGGCATCAACATGAAGAAGTGTTCTTGTGGCGTTGTATTCATACCAACAGATGACAATGCATTAAAAATGAGCCGTCCCCTTTCATACCTGGAGAACACAACACCAGAATGTGCAAATGTTTGGATGACATCACTGATGGACAAATACAAATCCAGACCCGAAACTCCAGAGTTTGAGTTGATGTGTTTGGCTGATTTTGCAGCTACTTGTCGATTTGTCTACGGCAAAGAGACTCAACGTAAAGATGTCCTTCCCTTGCTGAATGAGATGGGATTTATTCAGAGGAGAAAACATGACAAGCCTGCCATCATCAGATTTCACCGCTGCTCACAGCAGAAAGACTCGGAGAAATTTTACGGCACATTGCTTAAGCTCTACCTTCCTTTCCGATCCGAGCTGGAACTGAAAAGGCTTTCCTTACCCACATATGAATCGTTTTATGAGAGCGGCTGGGTACAGCTACGAGGATCTGACCATTCTGAGAGCGTCAGAGGAATTGTCAAAGAAAACAAGGACAAATATGAGAAAAACAGTGAAGAGATTGAGGAAGCTGTTGAGAAGTACGACCAGAACAGAGGTGTGATCGACGAATGGTGTAACCTGGCACCGGAATCTGAAGTAGTGAGATTAGAGTGCATTGAAGAACTTCAAGCCAGAGAGCCACAACCTGAAAATGAACAAGAAAATGTGCCAGACTTTAATCGTCAGTCTAATGCTGTAACAGAAACCAGAGCCATCAGAGAGCAACCAGCTATTGACCCCACTGTACTACGCCAAATGTTTCAGAACCTGAACCAGAAACAAGCCTGTGTGTTTTATACAGTCAGAGACTGGTGCATAAAACGAGTTTGCGGCCTTAATCCAGATCAGTTCTTCTTTTACATCAATGGTGGAGCTGGAACAGGAAAGTCACATCTCATTAAATGCATCCACTCAGAAGCTTCTAAAATACTGAGGAAACAGCAGAGACACGCTGAGGAGCCAGACATATCCAGACCTACTGTCCTGTTAGCAGCTTTCACTGGAACTGCAGCCTTTAATATATCAGGTACAACACTGCACTCCCTGCTCAAGCTGCCGAGAAGCCTAAAGCCACCGTTTCAAGGCCTGGGAAACCAACTGGATGAAGTGAGATCAGAGCTGATAAATGCTGAAATCCTGATTATTGATGAAGTGTCCATGGTCTCTAAAAATCTTTTTGCTTACGTGGATGTCAGACTCAAACAGATCAAAGGCAGCCAGAAACCCTTTGGAGGCATGTCACTGATAACAGTGGGTGATTTCTTCCAGCTTCCTCCTGTCCGACAATCTAAACCTCTGTGCGTATATGACCCGTGTGAGATCGACCTGTGGCAGGAACACTTTCAGATGATTACTCTAACGGAGATCATGCGGCAGAAAGATGATGTTGCTTTTGCAGAAATGCTGAACCGGATCCGAGTCAAGGACAACTCAGATGAGTTATCAGACGCAGACAGAGCTTTGCTTTTACAAACCATCACTGAACCACAACTTTGTCGAACTGATGTCCTGCACATTTTTGCAACTAATAAACAGGTGGATGCTCACAACTCTTCAACATTAACTCAACTGTTTTCTCATCCAATGAATGTTGATGCTGATGATTATAAGAAGGATCCTCGAACTGGAAGAATGACAAAACAGCCAACACCTTTTAAAGGAACCAGTAATGAATTACCAGACACACTACACGTTGCTGAGGGAGCTCGCGTCATGCTCACTAGGAATCTGGACATTTCTCAGGGTTTAGTCAATGGTTCATTCGCTACATTACTCAGAATTTTGACCTCTGAACAAAATGGATCTGCATATGTCACCAAGCTTGGTCTCAGGATGGATAATGAAACATCTGGACAGAATCATCACGACAGAGAACCAGGACATCCATCTGATCTGGTGTACATAGAGAGAGCAGAGGAGAATCTGAAACAGAAAGGAGTGATTCGCAGACAGTTTCCCATTAAACTGGCCTTTGCTTGTACAATTCACAAGGTTCAAGGTATGACGACACACTCAGCGGTGGGCTCACTGAAGCACATCTTTGAACCCGGCATGGCTTACGTAGCTCTCAGCAGAGTGACCTCTCTCAGGGGGCTGCATCTACTGGACATGAATGATCGTAAAATATATGCAAATACAGAAATCACTGCAGCTCTGGAAAACATGAAACAAGCCAGCATGGAAGATATGATGCCGCTCCTTCAACTCACTCGAACACTGAGCACATCCAACATTCTGACCATTATCCACCATAATACGGAAGGACTGCCGTCTCATATCAATGACATCAAGAGCCATCATGAGCTGTGTCTTGCCGACGTCTTGTGCTTAACCGAAACTCATCTCAAAGGATCCTTTGTTGCTGAGAGTCTCCATCTACAGGGTTACAACATGTTCAAAAGGAACAGACATGTGTCCTACACCAATTTCCCACAGCTGGCTAAACGTGATGGTGGTGGAGTTGCTATTTACGTCAAAGATCACATTGAAGCTCGTGAAAAACACTATGTCCACAATGTGACCGACCTTGAGTTTGTGGCATTGAAAATTGAAACCCCCTTTCAAGCACTGATTGCTGCTGTCTACAGACCTCCAGACTACAGTGTAACATCCTTCCTGTCCAACCTGAGAAGCCTTCTGGATGCACTGGAGATAGTGGATTGTCATCCCATTGTTGTCTGTGGTGATTTTAATGAGAACCTTTCATCCGGTGCAAGCAAACCAATACTGGATCTGTTCATGTCTAAGAGATATGCTCAAGTCATCACTGCTGCAACCACAGAGAAGAATACACTGCTGGATCTCATCTTCATCTCTCGACCTCAACACTGTCTGCACTGTGGAGTCATGAAAACCTACTACAGTTACCACAGTCCAGTCTACTGTGTACTGTCATCTCGCAGGTAATAACGAGGTAAGATCGTGTTATGAGACGTAAGTTGTGTTTTGAACTGTGCTTAAAATCAAAATCTTAATGTGAAAACTTTATATTCTTCAGCACTAGTGTTCTTCTGTGTCTCATATTTTTATTTTAATGATATTTATTTAAAATCTATTTTTGAAATCATATTCCATTATTTAAAGGTCATAATGATAAAAAGTTAATGTTCTATTATTCTATAATTCCATATCTATATCTGAAGTTTGGCCTGTGCATTTATCAGGGTGGGTTTGGGTTAGGGTTGGTAAATGCACAGGCCAAAACATTTAAAACAGCTGTGTACCCTGATGTTAGCATCACTGTACACACCTGTTAACCGTATCAGAAACTATGTGTTCTATATTGAACACATACTTTCTGATACCTACCAGCTGATGCTCACATTTCTTTTGTTTATCTTTATTAGATTTTAACTTTGTGGGTGGATTTCGTTTTAATTCTGTGATGTTATTAACAGTGATGTTATAAACCATCTAGTATTTCAAGTTATTATTGTTGATCAAACACCATCAACCCCCTGTTTGAATAATCAGTTTAGCTCAACCTATACATTATGCTACGCCTGACCACATGCTTCAGCCATAAACATAGACCCGTCTGGAGCACACAGAGACTTCAATGTTCCAGTGATGTTCCATGTTCCAGTTCTCTTCTGACTTTAGACCAACCACAAGATCAGGCTACACTCTTAGACAGGTAAAGTTTGTTGTAACAAATAAATGATGTGCATTACTGTGTTCATATTGTGCCAGCACGATTATATTTACGGTGGTTTGTTCACTTCACAGTGAATACCCCAAGGACTGCACATAACTTGTGACATTGGAAACACTGGAATATTCCTGCCTTTCAACACTTTGAGGTATATTTTGTATTACATTTCAATTATGTGTTTTTTTTATTTGTTTATTTATACACAATGTTTGTGTGTTTTCAGATGAGTAAACAGTGCTGCCTTCTCTTGTATATATCCACTGCTCTAGACAGTTCAGTACAGCGAAGTCTCAGCACGGTCCAGCAGGAAATCATCTGGACATCAATCCTAATTATAGTCGTCACTGCAACTAATTCTGCTTATCTTCAGTATGTTTGTTTTGTATTCTATGACAATGTGAGGTGCCAGTAAGAGCTGGACTGAGAGCTGCAAGCGCCAGGGTTTCTTTGGTGCAGCAGGTGATTTCTTGTACCACAAACAAACAACAAACCAGGAATATAATAAACAGGCCTTGATGGCAAAACTCAAGCTTCAAAGAGAAACAAATAAGCACTGAGCAGCAAAACCTCGGCTATAGCTATATGTTTGAATCTGCTAGTGTAACTCTGACCTAAACTCTGACTCATCCTGCTCTCAGCCAATGGATCTTTCAAATACATAGGTTCACCTGTGTGGTCACTGACACATTCTAGATTCTCTGTGTAACAAGCAGCCACTGTGGGCCTTTCTGCCTCTTCCAACCAGCAAGTAACCTCTCACAGAGGATCTCCCCATGTTTCTTTCTTCTTGCATTCTCACTGTCTTCTCTTTTAATCTGATCATGGAGTGCACATCATCAGAGACATTTATTTATTCTATGATTGATCTTGTTGCTGGTTTTCATGTCATGCATTTATTTCATCAAATCAGTTTATTCATGTTGATCATTCTCAGTTGCAAGTAAAAAATTAATCTAGAAGAGGAGACAGATTTGTAAAATTATCATTAATGTTGAGCATCAGCTGGTACAAAGGTAAAAGGGTTTTCACATCTGTGAACTTAGTTTTGGGCTAATCTAAACCCATTTGGGTACCATTGTGTTTATGTGTATTTGGTTGTGGAGCAGTCTTCAAAAAAACTCACAAACTTCTGAAGCACAGATGACCCTCACATAACAATTTGAATGTGTTCCCATTGTAGTCTTATAACAAATATTAGTCTAGGACTGCTGAAGCTTATATTCCCGGAAAATGGAAATATTAGTCCAAGGCTAAACACGATGTGATAGACCTTTATTGGCATGAGTTAAACAATATTACTATTACTAAAGGTACTTTAATGCTCTATTGACTGACTGTTGGTAACTTAAAAGAAATCAGTAAAAGTTCAGGATGCTTTCTTTGAAGGACTATGACTATTATTATTATTATTATTATTATTATGTTTTAAAATATCTTCCAATTATATATACACTGTAAAGTCAATACAATACAGTACTGTATCACATTATATTGTTTTGATTGTTATATTTTGTTATTTTGTTATTTTTGTATATTTTTGTTATATTTTGTTATTTAAGTGTTAATGTAATAACAACATAACTATTTTTCACTTTAATGTATATAAATACATTTCTGGCACAGTTATTTCAAATTATGAATATGTAAGTATATCAGTATCTTGTTTCATTACGTTGTGTATTAAAATCGTTAGTAAGTCTGTTGAGAAAAAAGTACATTGCAAAAATATTTTGTAAATTGTACACATGCCTTTGCCTATTCAGTACTAACTAATCAATAAATAAATGTTACATGCTTAACCTTTCAGCTTCCAATTTTAATTTTGAGCTTAAACATTCTTTAAGCTATTGTGAGATTTTAAACATTTTATGGTTTGACCTTTCAGCTATGGGTTTCAGCAATTTTAACCATATTGACGTTTTTCTATCTCAACTTAGGAAAATTCTAGACACAGGTTTCAGTTTAAACTTTCAGCAATTTACTATTTGTCATTATTTTTGTGATTTTACACTTTTCAATTTTTAGTTTCTACTTTGAACTTTCAGCATTTTGGAAATTTTAAACTTTTTTAATGTTTCACTTTTCAGCTTTAACTTTCAGCTACTAATTATTCTTTCAATTATTTCTCAGATTTTAAACTTTTCTCATTTTTTTTCCATTCAGCTTCTACATTCAGCTAATATCCAATCTTTCAGCAATTTGGAGATTTTAAACTTTTCAATGTGTCACCTTTTTGCTTCCACTTTCATTATTGAGTTTAAGCATTGTTTCAGCTTTAGTGAGATTTAAGCATTGTATAGTTTCACCTTTCAGCTATGGAATTCAGCAATTTTGAGCATTCCCTTTTCAGCTCTCTGCATTCACACGCATTTTCCGCTAGGAAATGCACTTTCTAGTTATTATTATTTTTATTCCCCCCCCCTTTTTATAAGTCAACTACTTCAGCATCCTTTGGCCTAGAAACACCATTCAAACTTTAAAATGTTCAGCTTTTTTCAGACTAGGTTGCTATTACATATCACTTTTCAAACTTTTATACTTTTTATAAAATTTAACTTTATTTAAAATATTTTTCCCATTGAAATGAATGGGAAACACTTCAAATCTCTTTCAATCTTCAGCTTTTTTTCAACCTTCATAACTTCAGCATACTTTCAGCTAGAGCAATCATTCAAATTTTAAGCAATTCAACACATTTTCAGCTTTTAAAATATGTTTTCAGCTTTTTCATATCTTTTACAGATTTTTATAAATCACAGTTTAAGTTTAATGAAGAATTTGGATTTTGACCTAACTCTGCTCCACTCTAGCTTCCACTCTAATTTTCCACATCTCAAACTTCTTCATCTATTCCTCTCTCCTAAACTAAACTTTACTCTTTATGCACAAAATTATTATTAAAGTAGTAGAGAAATTTGTCCTCTTTCCAAAGATGCAGTTGTTTCTTTCATATGACCTACGGTTTTTTAACTAGGAGGGCTAAACCTTAACGAGGGAAGCAAATTGCTCCATTAAGATCAATGCATTTCACCCAGAAAAGTATGCTCCAAAGTTTTAAATTAAGGCTTTTTCTAACTCGCCATAACTCCTAGATTTTTCCACATATCGTTAAAATTTTTACATCATAATCTTCATTGAGGCCTTCTGCTTCTCACAAAGAAAGAATCATCTCGATATGTCTTACGGTTCTTCTGTAATGTTTATTTGTTTGAGGCATGGTCAACATCTGAGAAATGTCTCCTCGATTCGAAAAGTGGCAGTTGGAGCCAGCTGTTAATCAACTAATTTGAATAACGAAATTTGATTGGCTTAGCCTTCCCATAGACTCACAATGGGCCATAGAGATGCATTGCTGCCATTCATTTCAATGGGGCAATTGATTCTCATATGATACTATTGTAAAATAGCTTTTGTAATTGAATCACAATGGAGAGTCATAGCAACATTAAGGATGCATATAACTAATCCAGCCAATCATTGCTTATGATTTAACATAAATTCACCAAGCCACACCCACTTTTCAACATCATTTTTGAATGTCAAATATCTTCTAAGTGGAACATCGTAGAAACATGGGAGTTGTTTTATATTGATCTAGGTTGAATGTAGATTAAACATGATGTCACCAACTCATCCATAGCAACCAAATTATTTACCATAGCAACCAAATTGACACATTTCTATCTCAGCTTAGGGAAACGAGAGCGACACAGGAGTTGGTCTAAATGACTTTTAGTCACACAGGGAACATTATATAATGTCACTGACCCCTCCATAGTAACCATACTGGTTACCATAGCAACCAAATTGACACATTTCTATCTCAGCTTAGGGAAACGAGAGAGACACGGGAGTTGGTCTAAATGACTTGTAGTCACACAGGGAACATTATATAATGTCACATACCCCTCCATAGCAACCATACTGGTTACCATAGCAACCAAATTGATACATCTCTATCTCAGCTTAGGAAAATGAGAGAGACACGGGAGTTGGTCTAAATGACTTGTAGTCACACAGGGAACATTATATAATGTCACTGACTCCTCCATAGCAACCATACTGGTTACCATAGCAACCAAAATGACACATCTCTATCTCAGCTTAGTAAAATGAGAGAGACACGGGAGTGGGTCTAAATGACTTGTAGTCACACAGGGAACATTATATAATGTCACTGACCCCTCCATAGCAACCATTCTGGTTACCATAGCAACCAAATTAACACATCTCTATCTCAGCTTAGGAAAATGCGAGAGGCACGGGAGTTGGTCTAAATGACTTTTAGTCACACAGGGAACATTATATAATGTCACTGACCCCTCCATAGCAACCATACTGGCTACCATAGCAACCAAATTGACACATCTCTCCCTCAGCTTAGAAAAGTGCTAGAGATATGGGGGTGAGTTTATTTCAATTATTGTGACCCTGATAATCACTGAGGTAACTAAACCATCCATAGCAACGATATGATTACCATAGCAACCCAATCGGCATATCTCTATCTCAGCTTAGGAAAATGCTAGAGAAACAGGGGTTGGTGTAATTTACCTGTAGTCACTCAAGGAACATTATATGATGTTACTGACCCTTCCATAGCAACCAGACGTGTTACCTTAGCAACCCAATTGGCATTTCTCTAACTCAGCTTAGCGAAATGCTAGAGACATGGGGGTAGGTTTATTTACTCGTAGTCACACAGATAACAATATATTATGTCTGTGACCCCTCCATAGCAACCATACTTATTACCATAGCAACCCATTTGATTGACATTTTCAACTTTACAATGTGTCACATTTATTTTAACTTTCAGCTTCCACTTTCAAATTTGACAATTTTAACTGTGTAATGTTTTACCTTTCAGCTTCCACTAATTGACACTTTTTACTTTCTAATGTTTCAAATTTCAGCTTCCACTTTCAACTTTTGACACTTTCAACTTTCTAATATTTTACCCTTCAGTTTCCACTTTCAACTTGACATATTTCAACTTTACAATAATTCAGCTTCAGCTTTCAACTTTTGACATTTTCAACTTTATAATGTTTCACCTTTTAGCTTGAACTTTCAACTTTTGACACTTTAACTTTCTAATGTTTTACCTTTCAGCTCCCACTTTTAATTTTCAACACTTTCTACTTTCTAATGTTTCACCCTTCAGCTTCCACTTTCAACTTTACATATTTCAAATTTACAATGTTTCAGCTTTTTGACACTTTTAACTTTCAAATTTTTCACCGTTCAGCCAAGGAATTCAGCAATGTTGAGCATTCCCTTTTCAGCTCTCTGCATTCACACGCATTTTCCGCTAGGAAATGCACTTTCTAGTTATTATTATTTTTATTCCCCCCCTTTTTGAGAAGCTATCTCCTTCCGCATACTTTGCGCTAGAAACACCATTCAAACGTCAAAACGTTCAGCTTTTTTTGCTCTAGGTTGCTTGTATTCAGCTTTTTGATATCTTTTATACTTTTTATAAAATTTAACTTTATTTAAAATATTTTTCCCATTGAAATGAATGGGGAGACTCTTCAAACCTCCTTCAAACTTAAGCTTTTTCAGCCTTTAATAACTTCAGCATACTTTCAGCTACAGCAACCATTCAACTTTTAAACAATTCTACACACTTTCAGCTTTTAAATGATGTCTTCAGCTTTTTCATATCTGTTACAGATTTGTATAAATCACAGTTTATATTTATGAAGATTTTAGATTTTTACCTAATTCTGCTCCACTCTAGCTTCCACTCTAGTTTTTCACATCTCAAACTTCTGAACCTATTCCTCTCTCCTAAACTAAACTTTAACCTTTATGAACAAATTTTATATTAAAGTAGTAGAGAAATTTGTCCTCTTTTGGAAGATACAGTTGTTAATTTGATATGACCTACGGTTTTTGAACTAGAAGGGCTAAACCTTAACGAGGGAAGAAAATTGCTCCATTAAGATCAATGCATTTCAACCAGAAGATACTGCTCGAAAATTATACACTAAGGCTTTTTTTAACTTGCCATAACTCCTAAAATTTTTAACCTATCTTTATAAAAATTACATTATAATCTTCATTGAAGTCTTCCGCTTCTCACAAAGAAAGAACCATCTCGATATGTCTTACGGTTCTTCTGTAATGTTTATTTGTTTGAGGCATGGTCAAAATCTGAGAAATGTCTCCTCGATTCAAAAAGTGGCAGTTGGAGCCAGCTGGGCCTAATTTGAATACTGAAATTTGATTGGCTAAGGCTGTCCCATAGACCTACAATGGGCCATAGAGATGCATTGCCCCCATTCATTTCAATGGGGCCATTGATTCCCATATGATCCTAATGTAAAATAGCTTTTGTAATTGGTTCACAATGGAGAGTCATAGCAACATTAAGGATGCATATAACTAATCCAGCCAATCAATGCTTATGATTTAACATTAATTCAACAAGCCACGCCCACTTTTCAACATCATTTTTGAATGTCAAATATCTTCTAAGTGGAACATCGTAGAAACATGGGAGTTGTTTTATATTGATCTAAGTTGAATGTAGATTACAACACGATGTCACCAACTCATCCATAGCAACCAGATTAATTTCCATAGCAACCCAATTGACACATCTCTATCTCAGCCCAGGAAAATGCTAGAGACACAGGAGTTGGTCTAATTGACTTATAGTCACACAGGGAACATTATATAATGTCAATGACCCCTCCATAGCAACCATAATGGTAACCATAGCAACCTGATTGACACATATCTATCTCAGCTTAGGAAAATGCTAGAGACATGGGGGTGAGTTTGTTTCACTAATAGCGACCCCGGGAACATTCATTGAGGTACCTGACCCTCCATAGCAACCATACTGGTTACCATAGCAACCCAGTTAACACATCTCTATCTCAGCTTAGGAAAACGACAGAGACACAGGAATTGGTCTAAATGACTTTTAGTCACACAGGGAACATCATATAATGTCACTGACCCCTCCGTAGCAACCATACTGATTACCATAGCAACCAAATTGACACATCTCTATCTGAGTTTAGGAAAATGCTAGAGACACGGAGTTGGTCTAAATGACTTGTAGTAACACAGGGAACACTATATAATGTCACTGACCCCTCCATAGCAACCGTACTGGTTACCATAGCAACCGAATTGAGACATCTCTATTTCTGCTTTGGAAAATGAGAGAGACATGGGAGTTGGTCTAAATGACTTGTAGTAACACAGGGAACACTATATAATGTCACTGACCCCTCCATAGCAACCATACTGGTTACCATAGCAACCAAATTGACACATCTCTATCTCAGCTTAGGAAAATGAGGGAGACACGGGAGTTGGTCTAAATGACTTGTAGTCACACAGGGAACATTATATAATGTCACTGACCCCTCCATAGCAACCATACTGGTTACTATAGCAACCAAATTGGCATATCCCTATATCAGCTTTGGAAAATGCTAGAGACATGGGGGTTGTTTTTTTCACTCATAGTGACACTGGGAACAATCTATTATGTAAATGACCTGTCCAGAGCGACCAGACTTTTTACCACAGCAACGCAATTGCCATATCTTTAGCTTAGGTTTGAAAAATGCTAGACAGAATTTCAACTTACTTATAATATACCTTTTAGCTTCCACTTTCATCTTTTGACACTTTCAACTTTCATAAGTTTCACCTTCAGCTTCCACTTTCTATTTTTGACACTT
>SRMA01026880.1:25824-48072 GCA_007224835.1 Danionella cerebrum | reverse complement strand
CTTCTCTTTTCCTACGTCAAAATTTTACGACGCTTCTCCTCCTAGCCCGTTCGAGCTACAGCCACGAAACTTTCCACGGTCGTCCAAGCTGTTCCCACTCGAGTTGCTATGTCTTTTCGAACCGATTTGACCAGCGCTTTCCGTAAAAATCGCGAATTTCGGCCCAAAAATCGCCCAAGTCATTCCCTATGGGAGCCCTAGAGTGGTGATGTCATCGCTCACTCTAACTTTGAGCAAGCTCAGTCTTGTTGCTACTTGCACTGTTTTCTCAACTAAAAATTAACCTTTACACACACATTTTATATCTAAATGGTAGAGATTTTTGTCCTCTTTCAGTTGGTGTGGTTTACATTTTTTAAAAACACACGGTTTTTACTCCAGGTGGCCTAAACCACAAGGAGTGCACATAATTGCTCAATTCACCTCCATTCAAAAATTCTGGTGGATTCTGTTTAAAATCTCAATCGCAGGCTATTTTTAACTCGCCATAAATCATTCAAACTTTATCACAGCTTCACAAAACTTACACCATTTTCTTCCTTAAAATCTTGTGATTCTAACAGTAAAGGAAATATTTTAATGTGTCTTGTCCTTCTTTCGTAATCCTTATTTGTTTGGAGGTATGGATTTCTCAGAAATGAGCAGTTGCACAGAATCAAATGAAGGCTTTTTCTAGCTCGCCATAATTTTTTTATTTCTAATCAAACCTTTACAAAATTTACAGCATTCTCTTCGTTAGGGTCTTCTGCTTCTGACAAAGAAAGAATCATTTCGATATGTCTTACGGTTCTTCTATAATCTTTATTTGTTTGAGGCATGAAAATTGGATTTTCTCCAGCAGATTTGCCATCATTTCAAAATCTGACAGTTGAAACTGGCAGTTTCAACAGCTGGCCCTTTGCAGCAGCTGCACTTGATTACTAATAAGTAGGTCAAAGGTGTCTCATTGACTTTCAATGGCCCATTGAAATGAATGGAGCATGAATCCCATAGATCCTGTTGTGAAAGAGCTTCTGTAATTGATTGACACTGGAAAGTCATACTAGCATTAAGGAAGCAAATTACTTATCCAGATTTAACATAAAATAATTAAGCCACACCCACTTTTTTACAAAACTATCGATGTCAAATATCTTCTGAACGGAACACAGTAGAGACATGGGGGTTGCTTTATATTATTCTAAATGGAAAGTAGATTACAACATGATGTCACTGACACCTCCATAGCAACCAGACTGGTTACCATAGCAACCAATATGCCATGTCTCTATCTCAGCTTAGGAAAATCATAGAGACGTGGGGGTTGCTGTATTTTACTCGTATTGACATGGGGAACAATATGTAAGGTCAGCGACCCCTCCATAGCAACCAAACTGGTTACCATAGCAACCAATATGGCGCAGCTCTATCTCAGCTTTGGAAAGTCATAGAGACATGGGGGTTGATGTATTGACATGGGGAACAATGTGTTAGGTCACTGACCCCTCCATAGCAACCAGACTGGTTACCATAGCAACCAATTTTGCATGTACCTATCTCAGCTTATGAGAATCATAGAGACATGGGGGTTGGATTATGTTATTGTTGCGGAATTGACAACATTTAAAAAAATAGGTATTAACGGTACCAACGCAAGCCAACATCGAAGTTTGCGTGCAAACTTTAAAATCCAGTTATTCTTCTTCTTCTTCTTCTTCTTCTCTTTTCCTACGTCAAAATTTTACGACGCTTCTCCTCCTAGCCCGTTCGAGCTACAGCCACGAAACTTTCCACGGTCGTCCAAGCTGTTCCCACTCGAGTTGCTATGTCTTTTCGAACCGATTTGACCAGCGGTTTCCGTAAAAATCACGAATTTCGGCCCAAAAATCGCCCAAGTCATTCCCTATGGGAGCCCTAGAGTGGTGATGTCATCGCTCACTCTAACTTTGAGCAAGCTCAGTCTTGTTGCTACTTGCACTGTTTTCTCAACTAAAAATTAACCTTTACACACACATTTTGTACCTAAATGGTAGAGATTTTTGTCCTCTTTCAGTTGGTGCTGTTTTCATTTTTAAAAAACACACGGTTTTTACTCCAGGTGGCCTAAACCACAAGGAGTGCACATAATTGCTCCATTCACCTCCATTCAAAAATTCTGGTGGACTCTGTTTAAAATCTCAATCGCAGGCTATTTTTAACTCGCCATAAATCATTCACACTTTATCACAGCTTCACAAAATTTACACCATTCTCTTCCTTAAAATCTTGGGATTCTAACAGTAAAAGAAATATTTCAATACCTCTGTTCATTCTTTCGTAATGTTTATTTGTTTGAGGGTATGGATTTCTCTAAAATGAGCAGTTGCACAGAATCAAATGAAGGCTATTTGTAGCTCGCCATAATTTTTTTATTTCTAATCACACCTTCACAAAAATTACAGCATTCTCTTCGTTAGGGTCTTCTGCTTCTGACAAAGAAAGAATCATTCCGATATGTCTTACGGTTCTTCTATAATCTTTATTTGTTTGAGGCATGGAAATCGGATTTTCTCCAGCAGATTTGCCATCGTTTGAAAATCTGACAGTTGAGTCAGCTAACTCGTTTGAAAATCTGACAGTTGATAACTCCAGGTTCAAGCTGATTTCAAATAAGTAGGTCAAAGGTGTCTCATTGACTTTCAATGGCCCATTAAAATGAATGGAGCATGAACCCCATAGATCCTAATGTAAAAGAGCTTCTGTAATTGATTGACACTGGAAAATCATACAAGCATTAAGGAAGCAAATTACTTATCCAGCCCATCATTGCTTGTGAATTAACATATATTAATTAAGCCACACCCACTTTTTGACATAACTTTCAATGTCAAATATCTTCTAAATGGAACACAGTAGAGACATGGGGGTTGCTTTATATTATTCTAAATGAAAAGTAGATTACAACTTGATGTCACTAACTCCTCCATAGCAACCAAATTGTTTACCATAGCAACTATATAGCCACATCTCTATCTTAGCTTAAGAAAATGCTAGAGACTTGGGGGCTGGTAAGCTTCACCCATACTGACAGCTGAAACATATTATATTAATGACACCTCCATAGCAACCAGACTGGTTACCATAGCAACCAATATGGCATGTCTCTATCTGAGCTTAGGAAAATCATAAAGAGATGGGGGTTGCTGTATTTTACCCGTATAGATATGGGGAGCAATATATTAGGTCAGCGACCCCTCCATAGCAACCAAACTGGTTACCATAGCAACCAATATGGCGCAGCTCTATCTCAGCTTTGGAAAGTCTTAGAGACATGGGGGTTGATGTATTGACATGGGGAACAATGTGTTAGGTCACTGACCCCTCCATAGCAACCAGACTGATTACCATAGCAACCAATTTTGCATGTACCTATCTCAGCTCAGGAAAATCATAGAGACATGGGGGTTGCTGTAATTTACTCGTATTCATATGGGGAACAATATATTAGGTCAGCGACCCCTCCATAGCAACCACACTGTTACCATAGCAACCAATATGGCGTATCTCTATCTCAGCTTACGAAAGTCATAGAGACATGGGGGTTGGTGTATTTTACTCGTGTTGACATGGGGAACAATATGTTAGGTTACTGACCCCTCCATAGCAACCAGACTTGTTACCATAGCAACCAATATTGCATGTACCTATCTCAGCTTATGAGAATCATAGAGACATGGGGGTTGGATTATGTTATTGTTGCGGAATTGACAACATTTAAAAAAATAGGTATTAACGGTACCAACGCAAGCCAACATCGAAGTTTGCGTGCAAACTTTAAAATCTAGTTATTATGTTGGCTTGCTTGCAAAGCCAACATATTGTTATTGTGTTTAAACTTATTATTATTCTTTTTCTTCTTCTTCTTCTTCTGAGCCAAATTTCAAATTGTATCTCCTCCTAGGCCGTTCGAGCTACAGCCACGAAACTTTCCACGGTCGTCCAAACTGTTCCCACTCGAGTTGCTATGTCTTTTCGAACCGATTGCACTTGCGGTTTCCCCAAAAATCATAAAATTCGGCCCAAAAATCGCCCAAGTCATTCCCTATGGGAGCCCTAGAGTGGTGATGTCATCGCTCACTCTAACTTTGAGCAAGCTCAGTCTTGTTGCTACTTGCACTGTTTTCTCAACTAAAAATTAACCTTTACACACACATTTTATATCTAAATGGTAGAGAGTTTTGTCCTCTTTCAGTTGGTGCTGTTTTCATTTTTAAAAAACACACGGTTTTTACTCCAGGTGGCCTAAACCACAACGAGTGCACATAATTGCTCCATTCAGCTCCATTCAAAAATTCTGGTGGACTCTGTTTAAATTCTCAATCGCAGGCTATTTTTAACTCGCCATAAATCATTCACACTTTATCACAGCTTCACAAAATTTACACCATTCTCTTCCTTAAAATCTTGGGATTCTAACAGTAAAAGAAATATTTCGATACCTCTGGTCATTCTTTCGTAATCCTTATTTGTTTGAGGGTATGGATTTCTCTGAAATGAGCAGTTGCACAGGATCAAATGAAGGCTATTTGTAGCTCGCCATAATTTTTTTATTTCTAATCACACCTTCACAAAAATTACAGCATTCTCTTCGTTAGGGTCTTCTGCTTCTGACAAAGAAAGAATCATTTCGATATGTCTTACGGTTCTTCTATAATCTTTATTTGTTTGAGGCATGGAAATCGGATTTTCTCCAGCAGATTTGCCATCGTTTGAAAATCTGACAGTTGAGTCAGCTGACTCGTTTGAAAATCTGGCAGTTGATAACTCCAGGTGCAAGCTGATTTCAAATAAGTAGGTCAAAGGTGTCTCATTGACTTTCAATGGCCCATTGAAATGAATGGAACATGAACCCCATAGATCCTAATGTAAAAGAGCTTCTGTAATTGATTGACACTGGAAAGTCATACAAGCATTAAGGAAGCAGATTACTTATCCAGCCCATCATTGCTTGTGAATTAACATAAATTAATTAAGCCACACCCACTTTTTGACATAACTTTCAATGTCAAATATCTTCTAAACGGAACACAGTAGAGACATGGGGGTTGCTTTATATTATTCTAAATGAAAAGTAGATTACAACATGATGTCACTAACTCCTCCATAGCAACCAAATTGTTTACCATAGCAACTATATAGCCATATCTCTATCTTAGCTTAGGAAAATGCTAGAGACTTGGGGGCTGGTAAGCTTCACCCATACTGACAGCTGAAACATATTATGTTAATGACACCTCCATAGCAACCAGACTGGTTACCATAGCAACCAATATGGCATGTCTCTATCTCAGCTTAGGAAAATCATAGAGAGATGGGGGTTGCTGTATTTTACCCGTAAAGATATGGGGAGCAATATATTAGATCAGCGACCCCTCCATAGCAACCAAACTGGTTACCATAGCAACCAATATGGCGCAGCTCTATCTCAGCTTTGGAAAGTCATAGAGACATGGGGGTTGATGTATTGACATGGGGAACAATGTGTTAGGTCACTGACCCCTCCATAGCAACCAGACTGGTTACCATAGCAACCAATTTTGCATGTACCTATCTCAGCTCAGGAAAATCATAGAGACATGGGGGTTGCTGTAATTTACTCGTATTCATATAGGGAACAATATATTAGGTCAGCGACCCCTCCATAGCAACCACACTGTTACCATAGCAACCAATATGGCGTATCTCTATCTCAGCTTACGAAAGTCATAGAGACATGGGGGTTGGTGTATTTTACTCGTGTTGACATGGGGAACAATATGTTAGGTCACTGACACCTCCATAGCAACCAGACTGGTTACCATAGCAACCAATATTGCATGTACCTATCTCAGCTTATGAGAATCATAGAGACATGGGGGTTGGATTATGTTATTATTGCGGAATTGACAACATTTAAAAAAATAGGTATTAACGGTACCAACGCAAGCCAACATCGAAGTTTGCGTGCAAACTTTAAAATCTAGTTATTATTCTTTTTCTTCTTCTTCTTCTGAGCCAAATTTCAAATTGTATCTCCTCCTAGCCCGTTCGTGCTACAGCCACGAAACTTTCCACGGTCGTCCAAACTGTTCCCACTCGAGTTGCTATGTCTTTTCGAACCGATTGCACTTGCGGTTACCCCAAAAATCATAAAATTCGGCCCAAAAATCGCCCAAGTCATTCCCTATGGGAGCCCTAGAGTGGTGATGTCATCGCTCACTCTAACTTTGAGCAAGCTCAGTCTTGTTGATACTTGCAATGTTTTCTCAACTAAAAATTAACCTTTACACACACATTTTATATCTAAATGGTAGAGATTTTTGTCCTCTTTCAGTTGGTGCTGTTTTCATTTTTAAAAAACACACGGTTTTTACTCCAGGTGGCCTAAACCACAACGAGTGCACATAATTGCTCCATTCACCTCCATTCAAAAATTCTGGTGGACTCTGTTTAAAATCTCAATCGCAGGCTATTTTTAACTCGCCATAAATCATTCACACTTTATCACAGCTTCACAAAATTTACACCATTCTCTTCCTTAAAATCTTGGGATTCTAACAGTAAAAGAAATATTTCAATACCTCTGTTCATTCTTTCGTAATGTTTATTTGTTTGAGGGTATGGATTTCTCTAAAATGAGCAGTTGCACAGAATCAAATGAAGGCTATTTGTAGCTCGCCATAATTTTTTTATTTCTAATCACACCTTCACAAAAATTACAGCATTCTCTTCGTTATGGTCTTCTGCTTCTTACAAAGAAAGAATCATTTCGATATGTCTTACGGTTCTTCTATAATCTTTATTTGTTTGAGGCATGTAAATCGGATTTTCTCCAGCAGATTTGCCATCGTTTAAAAATCTGACAGTTGAATTTCCAGCTGCAGCTGACTCGTTTAAAAATCTGGCAGTTGATAACTCCAGCAGGTGCAGCTGATTTCAAATAAGTAGGTCAAAGGTGTCTCATAGACTTTCAATGGCCCATTGAAATGAATGGAGCATGAATCCCATAGATCCTAATGTAAAAGAGCTTCTGTAATTGATTGACACTGGAAAGTCATACCAGAATTAAGGAAGCAAATTACTTATCCAGCCAATCATTCCTTGTGAATTAACATAAAATAATTAAGCCACACCCACTTTTTTACAAAACTATCGATGTCCAATATCTTCTAAACGGAACACAGTAGAGACATGGGGGTTGCTTTATATTAGTCTAAATGGAAAGTAGATTACAACATGATGTCACTGACTCCTCCATAGCAACCAAATTGTTTACCATAGCAACTAAATTGCCACATCTCTATCTTAGCTTAGGAAAATGCTAGAGACTTGGGGGCTGGTAAGCTTCACCCATACTGACAGCTGAAACATTATATTATGTTAATGACACCTCCATAGCAACCAGACTGGTTACCATAGCAACCAATATGGCATGTCTCTATCTCAGCTTAGGAAAATCATAGAGAGATGGGGGTTGCTGTATTTTACCCGTATAGATATGGGGAGCAATATATTAGGTCAGCGACCCCTCCATAGCAACCAAACTGGTTACCATAGCAACCAATATGGCGCAGCTCTATCTCAGCTTTGGAAAGTCATAGAGACATGGGGGTTGATGTATTGACATGGGGAGCAATGGGTTAGGTCACTGACCCCTCCATAGCAACCAGACTGGTTACCATAGCAACCAATTTTGCATGTACCTATCTCAGCTCAGGAAAATCCTAGAGACATGGGGGTTGCTGTAATTTACTCGTATTCATATGGGGAACAATATATTAGGTCAGCGACCCCTCCATAGCAACCACACTGTTACCATAGCAGCCAATATGGCGTATCTCTATCTCAGCTTACGAAAGTCATAGAGACATGGGGGTTGGTGTATTTTGCTCGTGTTGACATGGGGAACAATATGTTAGGTCACTGACCCCTCCATAGCAACCAGACTGGTTACCATAGCAACCAATATTGCATGTACCTATCTCAGCTTATGAGAATCATAGAGACATGGGGGTTGGATTATGTTATTGTTGCGGAATTGACAACATTTAAAAAAATAGGTATTAACGGTACCAACGCAAGCCAACATCGAAGTTTGCGTGCAAACTTTAAAATCTAGTTATTATTCTTCTTCCGGCTTCTTCTTCTGACAAAAATTCTGACAGCTACTCCTCCTAGCCCGTTTGAGCTACAGCCCCGAAACTTTCCACGGTCGTCAAAGCTGTTCCCACTCGAGTTGCTTTGTCTTTTCGGACCGATTTGACCAGCGGTTTCCGTAAAAATCGTGAATTTCAGCCCAAAAATCGCCCAAGTCATTTCCTATGGGGGCCCTAGAGTGGTGATGTCATCGCCCACTCTAACTTTGAGCAAGCTCTGTCTTGTTGATACTTGCACTGTTTTCTCAACTAAAAATTAACCTTTACACACATTTTATATCTAAATGGTAGAGATTTTTGTCCTCTTTCAGTTGGTGCTGTTTTCATTTTTAAAAAACACACGGTTTTTACTCCAGGTGACCTAAACCACAACGAGTGCACATAATTGCTCCATTCACCTCCATTCAAAAATTCTGGTGGATTCTGTTTAAAATCTCAATCGCAGGCTATTTTTAACTCGCCATAAATCATTCAAACTTTATCACAGCTTCACAAAACGTACACCATTCTCTTCCTTAAAATCTTGTGATTCTAACAGTAAAGGAAATATTTTAATGTGTCTTGTCCTTCTTTCGTAATCCTTATTTGTTTGGAGGTATGGATTTCTCAGAAATGAGCAGTTGCACAGAATCAAATGAAGGCTATTTGTAGCTCGCCATAATTTTTTTATTTCTAATCACACCTTCACAAAAATTACAGCATTCTCTTCGTTAGGGTCTTCTGCTTCTGACAAAGAAAGAATCATTTCGATATGTCTTACGGTTCTTCTATAATCTTTATTTGTTTGAGGCATGGAAATCGGATTTTCTCCAGCAGATTTGCCATCATTTGAAAATCTGACAGTTGAATTTACAGCTGCAGCTGACTCGTTTGAAAATCTGGCAGTTGATAACTCCAGGTGCAAAGCTGATTTCAAATAAGTAGGTCAAAGGTGTCTCATAGACTTTCAATGGCCCATTGAAATGAATGGAGCATGAACCCCATAGATCCTATTGTAAAAGAGCTTCTGTAATTGATTGACACTGGAAAGTCATACCAGCATTAAGGAAACAAATCACTTATCCAGCCCATCATTGCTTGTGATTTAACATAAAATAATTAAGCCACACCCACTTTTTTACATAACTTTCGATGTCAAATATCTTCTAAACAGAACACAGTACAGACATGGGGGTTGCTTTATATTATTGTAAATGTAAAGTAGATTACAACATGATGTCACTGACTCCTCCATAGCAACCAAATTGTTTACCATAGCAACTAAATTGGCATATCTCTATCTTCGGTTTGGAAAATGCTAGAGACTTGGGGGTTGGTAAGCTTCATTCATACTGACAGCTGAAACATTATATCATGTCAATGACACCTCCATAGCAACCAGACTGGTTACCATAGCAACCAATATGGCATGACTCTCTCTCAGCTTAGGAAAATCATAGAGACATGGGGTTGCCGTATTTTACCCGTATTGATATGGGGAACAATATGTTAGGTCAGCGACCTCTCCATAGCAACCAGACTGGTTACCATAGCAACCAATATGGCGCAGCTCTATCTCAGCTTTGGAAAGTCATAGAGACATGGGGGTTGATGTATTGACATGGGGAACAATGTGTTAGGTCACTGACCCCTCCATAGCAACCAGACTGGTTACCATAGCAACCAATTTTGCATGTACCTATCTCAGCTTATGAGAATCATAGGGACATGGGGGTTGGATTATGTTATTGTTGCGGAACTGACAACATTTTAAAAAATAGGTATTAACGGCACCAACGCAAGCCAACATCGAAGTTTGCGTGCAAACTTTAAAATCTAGTTATGTTGGCTTGCTTGCAAAGCCAACATATTGTTATCTCACTTAAACTTATTATTATTCTTCCGGCTTCTTCTTCTTCTTCTGACAAAAATTCTGACAGCTACTCCTCCTAGCCCGTTCGAGCTACAGCCACGAAACTTTCCACAGTCGTCCAAACTGTTCCCGCTCGAGTTGCTATATCTCTTCGGACCGATTGGACCAGCGGTTTCCGTAAAAATCGCGAATTTCGGCCCAAAAAACGCCCAAGTCATTCCCTATGGGGGCCCTAGAGTGGTGATGTCATCGCCCACACTAACTTTGAGCAAGCACAGTCTTGTTGATACTTGCACTGTTTTCTCAACTAAAAATTAACCTTTACACACCCATTTTATATCTAAATGGTAGAGATTTTGTCCTCTTTCAGTTGGTGCTGTTTTCATTTTTAAAAAACACACGGTTTTTACTCCAGGTGGCCTAAACCACAAGGAGTGCACATAATTGCTCCATTCACCTCCATTCAAAAAATTCTGGTGGATTCTGTTTAAAATCTCAATCGCAGGCTATTTTTAACTCGCCATAATTCATTCAAACTTTATCACAGCTTCACAAAATTTACACCATTCTCTTCCTTAAAATCTTGGGACTCTAACAGTAGAAGAAATATTTCAATACCTCTGGTCATTCTTTCGTAATCCTTATTTGTTTGAGGGTATGGATTTCTCTAAAATGAGCAGTTGCACAGAATCAAATGAAGGCTATTTGTAGCTCGCCATAATTTTTTTATTTCTAATCACACCTTCACAAAAATTACAGCATTCTCTTCGTTAGGGTCTTCTGCTTCTGACAAAGAAAGAATCATTTCGATATGTCTTACGGTTCTTCTATAATCTTTATTTGTTTGAGGCATGGAAATCGGATTTTCTCCAGCAGATTTGCCATCTGACAGTTGAATTTCCAGCTGCAGCTGACTCGTTTAAAAATCTGGCAGTTGATAACTCCAGGTGCAAGCTGATTTCAAATAAGTAGGTCAAAGGTGTCTCATTGACTTTCAATGGCCCATTGAAATGAATGGAGCATGAATCCCATAGATCCTATTGTAAAAGAGCTTCTGTAATTGATTACACAGGAAAGTCATACGAGCATTAAGGAAGCAAATCACTTATCCAGCCCATCATTGCTTGTGAATTAACATAAATTAATTAAGCCACACCCACTTTTTGACATAACTTTCAATGTCAAATATCTTCTAAACGGAACACAGTAGAGACATGGGGGTTGCTTTATATTAGTCTAAATGGAAAGTAGATTACAACATGATGTCACTAACTCCTCCATAGCAACCAAATTGTTTACCATAGCAACTATATTGCCACATCTCTATCTTAGCTTAGGAAAATGCTAGAGACTTGGGGGCTGGTAAGCTGCACCCATACTGACAGCTGAAACATTATATTATGTTAATGACACCTCCATAGCAACTAGACTGGTTACCATAGCAACCAATGGAACATGATGGCGCGAAAAATGGAACATGATGGCGCCGCGGATGGCAGCCTCTGTGCTGAGCTCCTCAGTTGTTTTAGTGTTTTTACTAGTTTTTCCTGTTTTTTGTTTCTCAAACACAATCACTTTTACGAGGGACGAACTGTTGAACATTCGGCAGAACGGACCTGAAAACCTCCTACCGGATTTCAACTATTCGGACGTTTTGTTGAATGTTGTAGTTGGCGGAGCGGCCGCGCTGATCCGGCGCTTCAGGACGCGTAGAAGGGGAAGACGCGCCGGCGCGCTCGTAAAACTTCGACAGCGTGGACTTCGGACGGCGCTGCCCAGTATACATCTGGCGAACCTCCGCTCTCTTCCCAACAAAACAGACGAACTTCTTCTGCTCTCCCGGACAAATAGGGATTTTTCAAACTCTGCTGCTCTGTGTTTCACTGAGACCTGGCTGAACGATGCGATTCCGGACAGCGCGCTTCATCTGCCCGGCTTCCTGCTGTTCAGAGCGGATCGCGACGCAGAATCAACGGGGAAATCGCGTGGTGGCGGGACGTGCTTTTACATCAACGAAAGGTGGTGTACAGATGTAACAGTATTATCCAAAATGTGCTGTTATGATCTAGAAGCGCTTTTCATAAACTGCAAGCCGTTCTATTCGCCGCGAGAGTTTTGCTCGTTCATACTTGTGTGTGTTTACATTCCACCGCAAGCACACGTGAGTCTGGCTTTACAGAAACTCGCCGACCAGGTCACAGAGATCGAACAAAAACACCCGGACTCTTTTTTAATCATTCTTGGGGATTTTAACAAAGCAAATCTCTCCCGTGAACTGCCAAAATACAGACAGCATGTTACATGTCCCACCAGAGACAGTAATATATTGGATCACTGCTATACCACAATAAAGAATGCATATCACTCTGTTCCGCGGGCGGCTTTGGGACTTTCCGATCACTGCCTCGTCCATCTCATACCAACCTACAGGCAAAAACTTAAATCTGCTAAACCTGTAGTAAAGACTGTAAAAAGATGGACCACTGAAACAGAGTTGGATTTACAAGCCTGTTTCGAATGGACTGATTGGAGTGTTTTTGAAGCTGCTGCCACCAATCTGGACGAGCTCACGGAGACTGTCACTTCATACATCAGTTTCTGTGAAGATATATGCATTCCTACCAGGACTTATTTAACCTACAACAATGACAAACCATGGTTCACTGCAAAACTAAAACAGCTTCGTCAGGCCAAAGAAGATGCTTACAGGAATGGGGAGAAAGTCTTGTATAAACAGGCCAAATACACACTGGAAAGGGAGATCAAAGTGGCAAAGAGGAATTATTCTGAAAAATTAAGGAATCAATTCTATTCCCATGACTCTTCATCAGTGTGGAAAGGTCTGAAGGACATCACTAACTACAAGACACCATCCCCCAGCACTGTGGACAATCAACATCTGGCAGACGAACTGAATGAGTTCTATTGCAGGTTTGAAAAAACACCATTTACACCTTCAACAACCCCCCTCCCCCTCAGCCCTCCTTTACAAATCAGCAATGAAGACGTCCGCAAAGTCTTCAAAAAGAACAAAAGAAAAAAGGCCCCCGGCCCAGACGGCGTGTCACCAACCTGTCTGAAAATCTGTGCTGATCAACTGGCCCCCATTTGTTCAAAAATCTTCAATAAATCACTACAGATGTGTGAAGTCCCTGCCTGCTTCAAACGCTCCACCATCATCCCCATTCCAAAAAAACCTAAGTTAACAGGACTTAATGACTACAGACCTGTGGCGCTAACGTCTGTCGTCATGAAGTCATTCGAAAAACTGGTTCTGGCTTATCTGAAAGACATCACTGGACCCTTACTGGACCCCCTGCAGTTTGCTTACCGAGCAAACAGGTCTGTGGATGATGCTGTAAACATGGGTTTGCATTTCATCCTGCAGCATCTGGATAAAGCAGGGACTTATGTTAGGATCCTGTTTGTGGACTTCAGCTCAGCCTTTAACACCATCATCCCAAACCTCCTCCTACCCAAATTAACTCAGCTTTCTGTGCCAACCTCCGTCTGTCAGTGGATTTCCAGCTTCCTGACAGACAGACAGCAGCTAGTGAGGCTGGGAAATTATTCATCCAGCACCCGCACCATCAGCACTGGTGCCCCTCAGGGTTGTGTCCTGTCCCCACTGCTCTTCTCCCTCTATACCAATGACTGCACCTCTAAAGACCCCTCTGTCAAGCTCCTGAAGTTTGCGGACGACACCACACTCATCGGTCTCATTCAGGACGGTGATGAGTCTGCTTACAGACAGGAGGTTAAAGAGCTGGCTGTATGGTGCAGTCACAACAACCTGGAGCTCAACACGCTCAAAACAGTGGAGATGATTGTGGACTTCAGGAGAAAGCCCCCTGCTCTCCCCCCACTCACCGTCATGGACAATACTGTAAAAACAGTGGAGTCATTCAGGTTCCTCGGCAGCTCCATCTCTCAGGACCTGAAGTGGGACATTCACATTGACTCCATTGTGAAAAAGGCCCAGCAGAGACTGTATTTCCTCCGTCAACTAAGGAAGTTCAACCTGCCACAAGACCTTCTGAAACAGTTCTACTCTGCCATTATTGAATCTGTCTTGTGCACTTCAATTACAGTCTGGTTCAGCTCAGCTACTAGTTCTGACCTCAGAAGACTACGCCGGATAGTCCGGTGTGCTGAGCGGATCATTGGCACAACCCTCCCCACTCTCCAAGATCTGTACTTATCCAGAGTACGCAAAAGGGCTGGTAAAATAACTCTGGACCCCTCACATCCTGCACACTCGCTCTTTGAACTGTTGCCATCTGGTCGACGCTACAGAGCCTTGAGCACTAGAACGACCAGGCACAGGAACAGTTTCTTCCCTCAAGCAGTTCATCTCATGAACACTTGAAAAATAACACGGAACAACAACACCATCATATATTCATTCATTTATTTATTTAATACACATACTGGTTTACATTTCTCATTTCTAATTTGCACCTGTACATAGTAAATTGTTTACATTTGTCTATCTTTGCTTATTTAATTGTATAGTGAGTGTTTGCTTTTTTTGCACTTTTCTGTATATTTGTATTTTTGTACATTGTTCGTTTTAATTATGTGTCTTGTCTTGTCATTGTCATTCTGTTGCACTGTGGAGCTTCTGTCACTAAAACAAATTCCTAGTATGTGCAAACATACCTGGCAATAAAGCTCATTCTGATTCTGATTCTGATTCTGATTCAATATGGCATGTCTCTATCTCAGCTTAGGAAAATCATAGAGAGATGGGGGTTGCTGTATTTTACCCGTATAGATATGGGGAGCAATATATTAGGTCAGCGACGCCTCCATAGCAACAAACTGGTTACCATAGCAACCAATATGGCGCAGCTCTATCTCAGCTTTGGAAAGTCATAGAGACATGGGGGTTGATGTATTGACATGGGGAACAATGTGTTAGGTCACTGACCCCTCCATAGCAACCAGACTGGTTACCATAGCAACCAATTTTGCATGTACCTATCTCAGCTCAGGAAAATCATAGAGACATGGGGGTTGATGTATTTTACTCGTATTGACATGGGGAACAATATGTTAGGTCACTGACCCCTCCATAGCAACCACACTGTTACCATAGCAACCAATATGGCGTATCTCTATCTCAGCTTACGAAAGTCATAGAGACATTGGGGTTGGTGTATTTTACTCGTGTTGACATGGGGAACAATATGTTAGGTCATTGACCCCTCTATAGCAACCAGACTTGTTACCATAGCAACCAATTTTGCATGTACCTATCTCAGCCTATGAGAATCATAGAGACATTAGGGTTGGATTATGTTATTGTTGCGGAATTGACAACATTTAAAAAAAGGTATTAACGGTACCAACGCAAGCCAACATCGAAGTTTGCGTGCAAACTTTAAAATCTAGTTATGTTGGCTTGCTTGCAAAGCCAACATATTGTTATCTCACTTAAACTTATTCTTCTTCTTCTTCTTCTTCTTCTTCTTCTTCTTCTTCCGTTTCTTAAAAAAAAAAAATTACCGTCAACTCCTCCTAGCCCGTTCGAGCTACAGTCACGAAACTTTCCACACACCTCAAAGCTGTTATGTAGTTTGTTGCTATGTCTTTTTGGACCGATTTGACCAGCGGTTTCCCTAAAAATCGTGTAAATCTCCCAAAAAAGCTTAAAATTTTTTCTCGATGGGGGCCCCTAGAGTGGTGATGTCATCGCCCACTCTAACTTCGAGTGAGCTCAGTCTTGTTGATACTTGCTAAAATACTTTAGTTTTCTTAAATAAAAATTAACCTTTACACACACATTTTATATGTAAATGGTAGAGATTTTTGTCCTCTTTCAGTTGGTGTGGTTTACATTTTTTAAAAACACACGGTTTTTACTCCAGGTGGCCTAAACCACAAGGAGTGCACATAATTGCTCCATTCACCTCCATTCAAAAATTCTGCCAGCAAATGTTTCAAATCTCAATCGAAGGCTATTTCTAACTCGCCATAAATCATTAAAAACCTTATCACAGCTTCACAAATTTTACACCATTCTCTTCCTTAAAATCTTCTGATTCTAACAGTCAAGGAAGTATTTCAATATGTCTGGTCCTTCTTTCGTAATCCTTATTTGTTTGAGGCATGGTAATCGGATTTTCTCCAGCAGATTTGCCATCATTTAAAAATCTGACAGTTGAATTTCCAGCTGCAGCTGACTCGTTTGAAAATCTGGCAGTTGATAACTCCAGGTGCAGCTGATTTCAAATAAGTAGGTCAAAGGTGTCTCATTGACTTTCAATGGCCCATTGAAATGAATGGAGCATAAACCCCATAGATCCTAATGTAAAAGAGCTTCTGTAATTGATTGACACTGGAAAGTCATGCAAGCATTAAGGAAGCAAATTACTTATCCAGCCCATCATTGCTTGTGAATTAACATAAATTAATTAAGCCACACCCACTTTTGACATAACTTTTAATGTCAAATATCTTCTAAACGGAACACAGTAGAGACATGGGGGTTGCTTTATATTAATCTAAATGGAAAGTGGATTACAACATGATGTCACTAACTCCTCCATAGCAACCAAATTGTTTACCATAGCAACTATATTGCCACATCTCTATCTTAGCTTAGAAAAATGCTAGAGACTTGGGGGCTGGTAAGTTTCACCCATACTGACAGCTGAAACATTATATTATGTTAATGACACCTCCATGACAACCAGACTGGTTACCATGGCAACCAATATGGCATGTCTCTATCTCAGCTTAGGAAAATCATAGAGAGATGGGGGTTGCTGTATTTTACCCGTATAGATATGGGGAGCAATATATTAGGTCAGCGACCCCTCCATAGCAACCAAACTGGTTACCATAGCAACCAATATGGCGCAGCTCTATCTCAGCTTTGGAAAGTCATAGAGACATGGGGGTTGATGTATTGACATGGGGAACAATGTGTTAGGTCACTGACCCCTCCATAGCAACCAGACTGGTTACCATAGCAACCAATTTTGCATGTACCTATCTCAGCTCAGGAAAATCATAGAGACATGGGGGTTGCTGTAATTTACTCGTATTCATATGGGGAACAATATATTAGGTCAGCGACCCCTCCATAGCAACCACACTGTTACCATAGCAACCAATATGGCGTATCTCTATCTCAGCTTACGAAAGTCATAGAGACATGGGGGGTTGGTGTATTTTACTCGTGTTGACATGGGGAACAATATGTTAGGTCACTGACCCCTCCATAGCAACCAGACTTGTTACCATAGCAACCAATTTTGCATGTACCTATCTCAGCCTATGAGAATCATAGAGACATGAGGGTTGGATTATGTTATTGTTGCGGAATTGACAACATTTTAAAAAAAAAAGGTATTAACGGCACCAACGCAAGCCAACATCGAAGTTTGCGTGCAAACTTTAAAATCTAGTTCTTCTTCTTCTTCTTATTCTTCTTCTTCTGACAAAAATTCTACCGTCAACTCCTCCTAGCCCGTTTGAGCTACAGCCACGAAACTTTCAACACACCTCAAAGCTGTTCTGTATATTTATGCTATATCTTTTCGGACCGATTTGACCAGCGGTTTCCGTAAAAATCACGAATTTCGGGCCAAAAATCGCCCAAGTCATTCCCTATGGGGGCCCTAGAGTGGTGATGTCATCGCTCACTCTAACTTTGAGCAAGCTCAGTCTTGTTGATGCTTGCAATGTTTTCTCAACTAAAAATTTACCTTTACACACACATTTTATATCTAAATGGTAGAGATTTTTGTCCTCTTTCAGTTGGTGCTGTTTTCATTTTTAAAAAACACACGGTTTTTACTCCAGGTGGCCTAAACCACAACGAGTGCACATAATTGCTCCATTCACCTCCATTCAAAAATTCTGGTGGACTCTGTTTAAAATCTCAATCGCAGGCTATTTTTAATTCGCCATAAATCATTCACACTTTATCACAGCTTCACAAAATTTACACCATTCTCTTCCTTAAAATCTTGGGATTCTAACAGTAAAAAAAATATTTCAATACCTCTGGTCATTCTTTCGTAATCCTTATTTGTTTGAGGGTATGGATTTCTCTGAAATAAGCAGTTGCACAGAATCAAATGAAGGCTATTTGTAGCTCGCCATAATTTTTTTATTTCTAATCACACCTTCACAAAAATTACTGCATTCTCTTCGTTAGGGTCTTCTGCTTCTGACAAAGAAAGAATCATTTCGATATGTCTTACGGTTCTTCTATAATCTTTATTTGTTTGAGGCATGGAAATCGGATTTTCTCCAGCAGATTTGCCATCGTTTAAAAATCTGACAGTTGAATTTCCAACTGCAGCTGACTCGTTTGAAAATCTGACAGTTGATAACTCCAGGTGCAAGCTGATTTCAAATAAGTAGGTCAAAGGTGTCTCATGGACTTTCAATGGCCCATTTAAATGAATGGAGCATGAATCCCATAGATCCTTTTGTGAAAGAACTTCTGTAATTGATTGACACTGGAAAGTCATACCAGCATTAAGGAAGCAAATTACTTATCCAGCCCATCATTGCTTGTGAATTAACATAAATTAATTAAGCCACACCCACTTTTTGACATAACTTTCAAAGTCAAATATCTTCTGAACGGAACACAGTAGAGACATGGGGGTTGCTTTATATTATTCTAAATGGAAAGTAGATTACAACATGTCACTAACTCCTCCATAGCAACCAAATTGTTTACCATAGCAGCTATATTGCCACATCTCTATCTTAGCTTAGGAAAATGCTAGAGACTTGGGGGCTGGTAAGCTTCACCCATACTGACAGCTGAAACATATTATGTTAATGACACCTCCATAGCAACCAGACTGGTTACCATAGCAACCAATATGGCATGTCTATCTCAGCTTAGGAAAATCATAGAGATGGGGGTTGCTGTATTTTACCCGTATAGATATGGGGAGCAATATATTAGGTCAGCGACGCCTCCATAGCAACAAACTGGTTACCATAGCAACCAATATGGCGCAGCTCTATCTCAGCTTTGGAAAGTCATAGAGACATGGGGGTTGATGTATTGACAAGGGGAACAATGTGTTAGGTCACTGACCCCTCCATAGCAACCAGACTGGTTACCATAGCAACCAATTTTGCATGTACCTATCTCAGCTCAGGAAAATCATAGGGACAGGGGGGTTGCTGTAATTTACTCGTATTCATATGGGGAACAATATGTTAGGTCAGCGACCCCTCCATAGCAACCACACTGTTACCATAGCAACCAATATGGCGTATCTATCTCAGCTCACGAAAGTCATAGAGACATGGGGGTTGGTGTATTTTACTCGTGTTGACATAGGGAACAATATGTTAGGTCACTGACCCCTCCATAGCAACCAGACTGGTTACCATAGCAGCCAATTTTGCATGTACCTTTCTCAGCTTATGAGAATCATAGAGACATGAGGGTTGGATTATGTTATTGTTGCGGAACTGACAACATTTAAAAAAATGGGTATTAACGGCACCAACGCAAGCCAACATCGAAGTTTGCGTGCAAACTTTAAAATCTAGTTATTATTCTTTTTCTTCTTCTTCTTTTGAGCCAAATTTCAAATTGTATCTCCTCCTAGCCCGTTCGTGCTACAGCCACGAAACTTTCCACGGTCGTCCAAACTGTTCCCACTCGAGTTGCTATGTCTTTTCGAACCGATTGCACTCGCGGTTTCCCCAAAAATCATGAAATTCGCCCTAAAAAATCGGCCAAGTCATTCCCTATGGAAGCCCTAGAGTGGTGATGTCATCGCCCACTCTAACTTCGAGCAAGCTCAGTCTTGTTGATACTTGCACTGTTTTCTCAACTAAAAAGTAACCTTTACACACACATTTTATATCTAAATGGTAGAAATTTTTGTCCTCTTTCAGTTGGTGCTGTTTTCGTTTTTAAAAAACACACGGTTTTTACTCCAGGTGGCCTAAACCACAACGAGTGCACATAATTGCTCCATCCACCTCCATTCAAAAATTCTGGTGGACTCTGTTTAAAATCTCAATCGCAGGCTATTTTTAACTCGCCATAAATCATTCATACTTTATCACAGCTTCACACAATTTACACCATTCTCTTCCTTAAAATCTTGGGATTCTAACAGTAAAAGAAATATTTCAATACCTCTGGTCATTCTTTCGTAATCCTTATTTGTTTGAGGGTATGGATTTCTCTGAAATGAGCAGTTGCACAGAATCAAATGAAGGCTATTTGTAGCTCGCCATAACTTTTTTATTTCTAATCACACCTTCACAAAAATTACAGCATTCTCTTCGTTGGGGTCTTCTGCTTCCGACAAAGAAAGAATCATTTCGATATGTCTTACGGTTCTTCTATAATCTTTATTTGTTTGAGGCATGGAAATCGGATTTTCTCCGGCAGATTTGCCATCGTTTGAAAATCTGACAGTTGAGTCAGCTGACTCGTTTGAAAATCTGGCAGTTGTTAACTCCAGGTGCAAGCTGATTTCAAATAAGTAGGTCAAAGGTGTCTCATTGACTTTCAATGGCCCATTGAAATGAATGGAGCATGAACTCCATAGATCCTAATGTAAAAGAGCTTCTGTAATTGATTGACACTGGAAAGTCATACAAGCATTAAGGAAGCAAATTACTTATCCAGCCCATCATTGCTTGTGAATTAACATAAATTAATTAAGCCACACCCACTTTTTGACATAACTTAATATCTTCAAATATCTTCTAAACGGAACACAGTAGAGACATGGGGGTTGCTTTATATTATTCCTAAATGGAAAGTAGATTACAACATGATGTCACTGACTCCTCCATAGCAACCAAATTGTTTACCATAGCAACTATATAGCCACATCTCTATCTTAGCTTAGGAAAATGCTAGAGACTTGAGGGCTGGTAAGCTTCACCCATACTGACAGCTGAAACATATTATGTTAATGACACCTCCATAGCAACCAGACTGGTTACCTTAGCAACCAATATGGCATGTCTCTATCTCAGCTTAGGAAAATCATAAAGAGATGGGGGTTGCTGTATTTTACCCGTATAGATATGGGGAGCAATATATTAGGTCAGCGCCCCCTCCATAGCAACCAAACTGGTTACCATAGCAACCAATATGGCGCAGCTCTATCTCAGCTTTGGAAAGTCATAGAGACATGGGGGTTGATGTATTGACATGGGGAACAATGTGTTAGGTCACTGACCCCTCCACAGCAATCAGACTGGTTACCATAGCAACCAATATGGCATGTCTCTATCTCAGCTTAGGAAAATCATAGAGAGATGGGGGTTGCTGTGTTTTACCCGTATAGATATGGGGAGCAATATATTAGGTCAGCGACCCCTCCATAGCAACCACACTGTTACCATAGCAACCAATATGGCGTATCTCTATCTCAGCTTACGAAAGTCATAGAGACATGGGGGTTGGTGTATTTTACTCGTGTTGACATGGGGAACAATATGTTAGGTCACTGACACCTCCATAGCAACCAGACTGGTTACCATAGCAACCAATATTGCATGTACCTATCTCAGCTTATGAGAATCATAGAGACATGGGGGTTGGATTATGTTATTGTTGCGGAATTGACAACATTTAAAAAAATAGGTATTAACGGTACCAACGCAAGCCAACATCGAAGTTTGCGTGCAAACTTTAAAATCTAGTGTTATCTTTATTCTCTGTATTTCTCTATGCCTGCAGATAATCCAACAAATTCATTTTCATGTCTTTCACTTTCATCTAACAATCTCTGACCAAGAGCCTCCCTTCACATGAAATATTGAAGTATTGGGCTGTAAAACCAGAGCACAAGGTGCCACCATCAATCTCTGTCCCATTTACCAGAAATTAATAGAATACGTTCATTTTAAAGTGGAGCAAGCCAGTGTATGGAAGAGCACCTCTTCGTTGTCCTCTGGTTACCCGGTTCAAGTCTCTATTTAAAAAGGCATGGATCGTTTTCTGTATTTTTGTGCTTTTTTAATATTTGTTTCTTAGCGACACACAAGCCATGCCTTTTCAGCCACCAAAGCTCCCCGTTCCGCTGAGCGGAGATACTGTACTGTTCTGCAGACGTTTTTTGAATTCAATGTTTTCTTTTAGTGACACGTGCGGAGAAGTGTTTATCTGCTTCACTGTTATTAACACGATCAGTTCATGACCCCTGCAACATGTGGAATCCACATTTGAATTCAAGGAAGCGGAACATCAACCCTTCGATGGAACCCCAAACGGCAGAAAGC
>SRMA01026880.1:5016-17870 GCA_007224835.1 Danionella cerebrum | reverse complement strand
GCAGCAAAGATATGAGAAAATAAACTCCAGAACCTTCTTCATTAAATTCGTCATCGTCCTCGATTATTCCGTTATCCGCTGAAATATCAGGGTCTCCATTTGGTCCAGACATGCTCAATCTACAATCATTAGTATAAAAAGATAGCGCTGTTTGTGTTTCTGAAGGTACTTTATTGATGAAGGTAACAGACCAGATCACAATCAGCTGACCGCGGCCTCCTCCAAATGCGCCTGATCAGAATTACAAATGCAACCTCTGTTTCCTCACAATATAAATTGAAATATTGATCAACAGTACATGGAAGCCAAGGTATTTGAAACATTTTTATTCTCTCATCGAATATTAGTGAGTAATATTAGTTGTGATCACAAAATACTCCACTCTAAATACTTTATTACTCATTTAGTACAACAATATATCTTCAACATTAAAGGTCTAGTTTTTGTTTTTTGTTTTTTTTATTAATGAATAATTCTGGCATTGTCACAGACAGCTGTCGCGTCTGTTCTCGTCGTCTTTATATGACGTCAATTTGTAGTTCACTTCGAAGTGTCGCACTGCAATTTACATGTGCTGCAAAACAGCAGCGGTTTTCTTTTCGTCCGAGATTTAGTTTTTGTCGATGTTTTGTCACAAACAGAGTTGTGTTTAACGTCTCAGCTTCCGGTTTGACAAATGGAGCATTTACCCGAAGACCTGCAGCTCTTTCTGAAGGAGAACCCCTGTTTTCAGCTCACAGACTCCCAAAAGGTCTCCTTCTCTCAAACACGGGGTTAACGGGGGCTGGAGATATTTCTGATGGAAACGCGAACCGTTGGATTCAGCGTTTTTAATGAAACACTTGGGCTTTTTTAATGGCATTGCTGTGGAAGTAACGACATTAAAGTGTTGAATGCTTCTGTGATGCCATCTGTGGGAACTGTTGCTTGGGCAGAAGGTTCATGATGTTTCCTGGGCTTTGCTGTTTCCGCAGATCAAGTGCTCCCTGAACGGTCACGAGTTCCCCTGCAGCCTCCCGCAGCTCCAGCTCTTCACCAGTGGAGCCAAGTTCAGGAAGCTTCAGGAGGCGGAGGGGTTCGACTACGCTCAGTTCGAGCCCCACATCTACCGCAGCACCAAGTAGTGAGTAAAGCGCCCAGACTGACCTCCAGTCAGCTCTTGAACTCCGTGATCAGTTGTTTTTGTTATTGTCCCGCAGTCATCTAACCTGTGACCTGACGCTGAGTACCATCAAACGCTTCCCGGAGGATGTGCTGCGCCACGTGAACGGCAAGCGCTACCAGAGAGCTCTGCAGGAGTGTGAGTATCCCGGGGGAGCTGTAGGGAGGTGAGCGCAGACAGGAAGTGAATCCTCTCCTCTTGCTGTGTGCTCAGACCAGCGGTGTGAGGCTCAGGGCCTGCAGTTCATCCCGCAGCGGCTCCGGAAAAGAACACCACGGCGAGATCAGGACCCACAGCGCAAGAGTGCCGGAGGAACGGAGGAGGACAGCGGTGTCTGCGCTCCCTGCTCCAGCGAGGAAGAGGAGAAGGACACTGACAAGGAGAGCCTCTCCGACCTCTATCCTCGTGAGTTTGAAACCTCACGAAAGATCATTTCACTCATGGGTTGTAATTATTTGTCGATACTGACTTGGAGTCAGTGCTAGAATCTAATATATACATTTTTTACTGATAAAATATTAATATTAAACTTATTATTAATATGTTACTTTTTTACTGTATTGTTTTGTCAATTATTTTACAAATTTTATTTTCATTAATTTAAATGCCAATTTGATTTAAAACAATACGAAACACATTAAAAGCATCAAAAGAGGAAGTCGTTTCAGATCAGATGACTCCTCTCTCTCTCTCTCTCTCGCTCTCTCTCTCAGCGTCTCTCTTTACTCCGAAGAAACCTGAAGAGGACGAGCAGAAGCTCCAGCAGGAGGAAGATGACTTCCTGAGTGATGATGATGATGATGATGAGGAGGAGGCAGCAATGGAAGTAGAACCTCAGGTTCAGAAAAGAAGGAAGGTCCGTCATCTCTTCGTTCTCTCTTCCCTCTCTTCACTTTTCTTTCTCTCATTCTCAGTTCTCCTTTTCTTCCCCATGAAGAAAATCTTACTGTTCCTTTCCCTGCTTCAATCCCCCCGTCATTTTCTTCGTCTTCTGTTTTTGGAAATGTTCCTCCTGAGGTTGTGTTTGCGAGTCGCTGAGATGATAATGTCTCTGCTTTCTCCTCAGGTGCAGTCCAGCACTTTCAGTAAGAGATTCAAGAAGAGTAAAAAGAGAAACGGCTTCAAAGCAGTCGCCAAAGTCAACGGCAAACAATAAAGTTTAAATATCTCTGAAACATGTGAAGAATCTTTGAGTCTGAGCAGCGATCAGCGAGCTGTGCTCCATCGATTGCAACACGAGATCTGATTGTGTTTAATGGTCCTGTCACAAATTCACTTCCTCTTTTTTGATAGCTCTATATCAATTTTAAATGGTTGCTAAAATATAATTTTTTTTAATCTCTTCCACATTATGAATTTATTAACATAATGTAACAGGAAATGTGTAAACATGTTTATTTTATTTTGTTTAAAATAAGTGACAAAGGAGCTTCCTATAGCAATAAAAGCTTTAGTATAATATTTAAATCAATCTGCTGTCGATGCAGTGACCCATTGAGTGATTTTAGCAAATAGCTAAAGATAAGCCACAGCTAGATAATGATGGGTAGGTTGACAAGAAGCCAGGGGATTGTGAGGTCACAAACACAGTTCTCTGATCGACAGGAATCCCTGGAAGGATTCTGATGATTATAGCGTGTTTCACATGATGTCCCCTCCTTTTCATGAGTTTTGATGCTTTTTTTTTGTTGCTGCTTTAGTAAAAATTTATTGGAGATATTTGCCAGAGGAGCCGAAGAAAATTTCAGTTTGTTAGTAAAAGTAATTAAACGCGTACGTTCGTTGTTGCGTTCTCTTGTCGGATTGGCTCTGCGCTCCTCCGCTTCGAGAAGCCCTCACGCCAATTGGCTGCTGAGGGGGCGGGTTCAAGAGCTGTCGGGTGCGCGCACGCACGCACGCACTGAAGTCTGGAGGCGCGTCCGAAAGCGTTCATGTTATTCCAGTTTAAACGCCTCCACGTTGCTGTTGGTTTTAGGTAAGTTTGAGCTCTTTACAAGTTCTAACCGTCTTTTCTCGGTACGAAGGACTTTCATGGAATAAGGAGGTGACTGTTTATTCTTATTCAAAAATGAATTTTACTTAAACATATTAAAAATGTTTTTTATTTTTATTCAGGCCCAGTTAAAATCAAAATGTGTGGTGTTCGCTTTAGAAAGTAAACTTCTGAAGCCTGGAATTTCTTCTGAACACTTGAAACGAGCGATTCGATTATTAGAGCTGGAAATGATCACGAAATCCAGAAAACGGCATTGATTTAATGTCTAAGTGTACTTTTTTTCTGTACTTTGTTCCGTACTGAGATAAACTTTTGAGTATTTGTGACGTAATCAGAGCTGCATGTGATGCTGATGCTGATCTGTCTCCTCACGTCTGCTGCAGCTGCTCCCTGTGATCTTCGAGATGTCGAAGGGTCTGGTGGTCCTGGCGTACAGCGGCGGCCTGGACACGTCCTGTATTCTGGTCTGGCTCCGAGAGCAGGGCTACGATGTCATCGCTTACATGGTACACCTGCTGCACACCCAGGCCTCTCGATGGCCACTGGTCTGATCACTGACTCTTTTAGTGGTGAGGTGGAGGCCTCTGAGATGATGCTCCCATCAGCACAGAATCATTCCCAGAGGTTCTAGTCGGACCTAGAGAGCCATTCAGCAGATTCATAGACCTTCACTCCACAAAGATTGCAGCGCTAGATTCAGATCCGGATCTTCTGATCTGGTCTGCGTGTGAGACAGAAAAATCAACAGTAGAATCACGAGGAACAAAGAATCTGTGTGCGTCAGGGCCTCCGCCACGGATTACAGCCTGGCGGGTGTTAGTTCTGCTGATTATTAACAGGGCTTTACCTCATTCACAGCTCCCGCAGACCCCGGCTTGTCTCTAGAGACTGCTCTGAAGCTCAGGGCTTCCTCACTGAGAAGTTCTCTGGAGGACATTGGTCGATTGAGGTTGAGCTTCAGTGTTAGACATAACGCAGCCTGTTGTTAGCAGCATCTCTTCCGTGATTATCACTAGCGTCGGTTCATGCCAGAATGTTCACAACAAGTCTTAGAGTCTCTTTACCACGATGCCGAGTTAGCATAATGCTTATGTGAGTTAGCATAGTTTGAACTTAACCAAGTGGATTTCTCTCAGATGCTTGAAAGAAGAGCGTTTCGTAGATTAAACCTTTAAGACCTGCCATAGAACAATTCCGCCAGAGTGTATCTTTGTGTTTTCACATGCTGTGCCATCATTCTTTTGAGTATTTTCATATGCCATACATCAATGCAATCCTAACACTCCCAATTTGAAGGCTATGTTTGCAGGAAATCCATAGTAACTAAGTAAATAGGTCAAAAATGCAAAAAATTTACAAAAAAAAACAAAATCGTTTTTTTTTTTTTACAACATATTTTATTAAATACAGAAATGTGACAAATGTAAACCTCAAACTTGTCAATGTAAAAAACTTGGATAAAACACTTTAAAACCACACAAAATTGATTTGGACTGTGTACGTCAATTCGTTTGTGAGATACACTCATTTTTATAAACAGTGCGTTGTGAAGTCAAACTGGCAATATATTGCATTTGAGAACAATATTGATTGAACAGCTAAAAAAAGACCATGTAAAATATTAAAATACACTACTCTAAAGTCTGCACTTTATCAGAACTGAAAATGCAGAAAGGCTGTGTTAAGACTTGTAACAGTTCATGTCCATAATGCAGAGGAGCAGTTGGCAGGCCTCAACAAACAAGTAATATTGTGCTTTTGAGAGCAATTCTTTTGAGATGGAACAATTCATTGGTTAAAAGAAATGAATGGATAACTAATTGGCACAGATGACTCTGAGGTGCAGGGTGACTCTGAGGGCTCTGCTGGCCCTCTAACATCTTCAGCACTACGAAAAAGAAAATAAATAAATGGTAAATAAGTTAGATGTTTTGGCACAAAACCAATATAGAACAGATAACAGTAACGTTACATGACGCGTCACGCACTCATGTTTATTTTATGTTTGTTTCATTTATTCTCTAACTCAAAAGCAAAGAATATTTGATGAATATGTATTTACATGTCCTGGATCGGATCTATTCCTTCAAGAAAGTCAGCTTCGTCCTCACTAGAAACTGAATCCGGAGCAGACGAGCAGTCGGACAGTTCTTCTTCATCAGACGCGAATAGTAGCTCCAAAACCTCAGCATCCGTGAACTTTTTTTTTCTCTTTGCACGTTGTGTAGACGTAACGTTACGCCCGCGGGTGTGTGTTTGGGGATGCATTTATAAATGTGCATTATGTGTATGAATGAAAGAGGAATGACGAAGCAATAGGTTGCAATGATAAAACGTGACGAAGAAGAGCAGAACGCACCTGAGTGGTATGTACATCATTCATTTCAAATGTCACGCTTTGTGACGTCACCACACGCGACATACCTTGGGGGTCATAGTGCACAGAACGTGATTACGTCTATGAGTCGTAAATAGCAACTGCCAGCCCCCGGAAATCTATAGAACATGTGTGCAAAGACGTGAAAAGCATTTTAGTATTTTTTTGTTGTAAGCGAATATTATGCGATTCGTGCAGACACATTAAAAAGTAAAAACAACGCAACAGTAGCATATTTTAGGCTTGATCTGAATGTGTAACGTCTCTCATTTTGTATGCAAAAAGAATTATTGTGCTACCTATTTGGTTTCGTTTTCTATTGGCTTTTAAACAGAGACGCGCAAATGGGAGCGCCGGCACTCCCGTCGGTTTTAAAGGGTTAAACCCCGGTGAATATCTCCGATAATAATGTGCTGTGCCGCTTACGCTATGCGCTAACTGACTTTGCATGCGTGGAACTTAGTTACAATCTAATGAGCATGATGCTATGACAGTTACTTATCATGAATTATCACGTGATTAGCATGGGGTTAGCATCTTGCTCACATGAACTTGCTCAAATTGGTAAATCCTTTGAATGTTGCTAGAACTGATTAGCAACTCGTTAGCGTTATTCTGGCATCTTGTTTATTTGTGTCAACATTATAGAGTTCTAATAATCTAGCCACAGGGGTTTCAAGCCAGTGACTTCTGTGCCGGTCCCAAGCCCGGATAAATAGAGAGGGTTGCGTCAGGAAGGGCATCCGGCGTAAAATATGCCAAAACCAAATATGCGAGTCACCAAATCGATTTTCATACCGGATCGGTCGAGGCCCGGGTTAACAACGACCGCCTCCGGTGCTGTTGACTTACAGGGTGCCAGTGGAAATTGGACTACTGTTTGTCGAAGAAGGAGAGGAGGGAGAAGGATTCGTCACAGAAAGAGAGGAGGAAAGGCAGGAGTGTAGATCTGAGAATAGGGACTCTTAACGTTGGTACAATGACAGGGAAGGGTAGGGAGCTGGCGGACATGATGGAGAGAAGGAAGGTAGATATTCTGTGTGTGCAGGAGACCAGGTGGAAGGGTAGCAAAGCGCGTAGTATTGGAGGGGGATACAAACTGTTTTACTATGGTGTGGATAGGAAGAGAAATGGGGTAGGAGTGATCCTGAAGGAGGAGTTTGTGAGGAATGTTTTAGAGGTGAAAAGAGTGTCAGACAGGGTGATCAGTTTGAAGTTAGAAATTGAAGGGGTGATGTTGAATGTAGTGAGTGGTTATGCTCCACAAGTAGGCTGTAAGTTGGAAGAGAAGGAGAGATTTTGGGGTGAGTTGGATGAGGTGATTGAGAGTGTTCCCAGAGGAGGAGAGAGTAGTAGTGGGAGCAGATTTCAACGGGCATGTTGGCGAGGGCAACAGAGGTGATGAGGAGGTGATGGGCAGGTTCGGTGTTAAGGAAAGGAACCTAGAAGGACAGATGGTGGTGGACTTTGCCAAGAGGATGGAAATGGCTGTAGTTAATACTTATTTCCAGAAGAGGGAGGAACATAGAGTTACCTACAAGAGTGGAGGGAGGAGTACGCAGGTAGACTACATCCTTTGTAGACGAGCCAACCTGAGAGAGATCAGAGACTGTAAAGTAGTGGTAGGAGAGAGTGTAGCCAGACAGCATCGGATGGTGATGTGTAGGATGTTTCTGGTGGTCATGAAGAAGAGAAGAGGAAAGATTGAAAAGAAGACCAAGTGGTGGAAGTTGAAAAAGGAAGAAGATTGTGAGGAACTTAGACAGAAGCTGAGACAGGCTTTGGGTGGTCAGGAAGAGCTTCCAGATGACTGGGAAACTACAGCAGAGTTGATCAGGGAGACAGGGAGAACGGTGCTAGGTGTGTCAGCTGGAAGGAGGAAAGAAGATAAAGAAACATGGTGGTGGAATGAGGAAGTACAGGACATCATCCAGAGGAAGAGGCTAGCTAAAAAGAAGTGGGACATTGAAGGGACTGAAGAAAGTAGACAGGACTACAAGGAATCGCAGCGCAGAGTGAAGAGGGAGGTGGCAAAGGCCAAACAGAAAGCATAAGATGAGTTGTATGCCAGGTTAGACACTAGGGAAGGCGAGAAGGAATTGTATAGATTAGCGAGACAGAGAGACAGAGATGGGAAGGATGTGCAACAGATAAGGGTGATTAAAGATGGAAAGGTGCTAACAAGTGAGGAGAGTGTGCTGAGAAGATGGAAGGAGTATTTTGAGGAGTTGATGAATGAGGAGAATGAAAGGGAAAGAAGGGAGGAAGAGGTGAATAGTGTAGAGCAGGAAGTTGAAAAGATTAGAAAGGATGAGGTGAGGAAGGCTCTGGGGAGAATGAAGAGTGGAAAGGCTGTTGGTCTAGATGACATACCAGTGGAGGTGTGGAAGTGTCTAGGAGAGACAGCAGTGGAGTTCTTGTCTAGGTTATTCAACAGGATTTTAGAGAGTGAGAAGATGCCTGAGGAATGGAGAAGAAGTGTCCTAGTACCAATCTTTAAGAACAAGGGTGATGTGCAGAGTTGTAACAACTACAGAGGTATAAAGTTGATGAGCCACACAATGAAACTTTGGGAAAGAGTAGTGGAAACTAGGCTAAGAAGAGAAGTGGATATTTGTGAGCAGCAGTATGGCTTCATGCCCAGGAAGAGCACTACTGATGCAATTTTTTGCTCTGAGATTGTTAATGGAGAAGTACAGAGATGGTCAGAAAGAGCTTCACTGCGTCTTTGTGGATTTAGAAAAAGCGTATGACAGGGTGCCAAGAGAAGAGCTATGGTCATGTATGAGGAGGTCAGGAGTGGCAGAGAAGTACGTCAGAGTAGTTCAGGATATGTATGAGAAAAGTAAGACAGCAGTGAGATGTGCTGTAGGTCAGACAAAGGAGTTCAAGGTGGAGGTGGGGCTACATCAGGGATCAGCTTTGAGTCCCTTCTTATTTGCTATGGTGATGGACAGGTTGACAGATGAGGTCAGACAGGAATCTCCGTGGACAATGATGTTTGCAGATGACATTGTGATTTGTAGTGAGAGCAGAGAGCAGGTGGAGAAAAGCCTGGAAAGTTGGAGGTCAGCTCTAGAAAGAAGAGGAATGAAAGTCAGTCGCAGCAAGACAGAATACATGTGTTTGAGCGAGAGGGAGGGAAATAGAACAGTGAGGTTACAGGGGGCTGAGGTCAAGAAGGTGCAGGAGTTTAGGTATTTAGGGTCAACAGTCCAGTGCGACGGGGAGTGTGGAAAAGAGGTGAAGAGACGAGTGCAGGCAGGTTGGATTGGGTGGAGAAAAGTGTCAGGGGTGTTGTGTGACAGAAGAGTGTCAGCAAGAATCAAAGGAAAGGTGTACAGAACGGTAGTGAGAGCAGCTATGATGTATGGGTTGGAGACTGTGGCAGTGAGGAAGAGACAAGAGGCAGAGATGGAAGTAGCAGAGATGAGGATCTTGAGGTTCAGTTTAGGAGTGACTAGGATGGACAAGATTAGGAACGAGCACATCAGAGGGACAGCTCAGGTTGGTTGTTTGGAGACAAAGTCAGAGAGGCCAGATTGAGATGGTTTGGACATGTGCAGAGGAGGGATACTGGTTATATTGGAAGAAGGATGCTGGAGATGGAGATGCCAGGCAAGAGGTCAAGAGGAAGACCAAAGAGGAGATGTATGGATGTGCTGAAAGAGGACATGAAGGTAGTTGGTGCAAGAGTAGAGGATACTGAGGACAGAGTTAGGTGGAAAAGGATGATTCGCTGTGGCGACCCCTAAACTGGGAACAGCCGAAAGTAAAAGAAGAAGTTGCATACATCAATTGCATACTTCAGCTGCAGTCAACTATTTGTCCAACCATCTCCCCCAAACTTAAGAAGGGGTTTTGTTTCACAATCCTATCCGCTGTGTGATAATCCCTATCGCTTCAACAGTTTTTTTTCTAACACATTTTTCCCTACTTTTCCCTCACTGGGATGACTTGGGTCCTTGTCATTCATTCATTAATTTTCCAACCCACTAATTTCCTTTCGGGGTCACGGGGGTCTGCCGGTGCCTATCTCCAGTGCACATCGAGCGAGAGGCGGGGGTACACCCTGGACAGGTCGCCAGTCCATCGCAGTGCAACATTCACTCCCACATTCACACCTAAGGGGAATTTAGATTATTCAATTAACCTAACCACATGTTTTTACGATTGTGGGGGAAACAGGAGTACCAGAAGGAAACCCAGGCAAGAGCCTTGAAACTACAACCTTCTAACTGGAAGGCCATAGGGCTTCCCACTGCACCACCGTGCTGTCCCCCTTGCCAAGATATGGGAGGATATTGCAAATGTACTAGTTTGTCTTTATTTTTTTTTTACAGAAAAGTAATTGCTCAATGTGAATTGCTTCTGTGTCGAATTGCAAATCAATGGAGTGCCATCTAGTGTTCAGGAGAGTGTTTGTGCAGTAATAAGTTAACGCAAAAGAAAGACGCAGGGAGTAAATGCAGGTTTGTAACAGCCTTTAACAAGCATAGCAGCATCTTGGCAAAAAGAGGCCCAGAACTTTCAGGGACTTCTAGTGTTAATGTGCTTGGACACAGACAGAATCTTTTGACAAGACCTTTTGTGTCTTTCCCTTTTGGTCGTCATTTGGGTGACTGTCAAGTCAGCAGAGTTTCCAATGATTGTGTTGAACTCAACTGAGGGGCTTTGCACTGTAAATGACTGATACTTTTTGAGATTTGTTCATTTTTAAATTCATAGTCAAAGATAGAGTTCAGTTTTTCTTGCTTAGCCCTTCTTTTTACACATTGAGATGAGGTCAGCTGCTGTCCTAGTTCTCTTTTTAGGGCCACGTGGCTCAAAAACAACGATGATAAATGAAAGTGACCCGTGGTCAGTAAATAGCATGAAATTTTGCCAAGGTTTTCTTCAGTTAGGATCTCAATTGAGGACTCTGGCTTTTTGACTATAGTAAAATATGCATAGCAATAGATCTAGTTATCATATTATAATTTTCATGTTTGCACAGCTGGCTTTCTCAAAAGGCTTTGCTTTAATTCTGACAAATGCAATGCCTTGCTCAATGCCTATCTGTGTAGTCAAGAGTAGAGCTGATTGACATAATGGAAATGGATTTGTTTAGAGCCTAGAAGACAATTAAGCACTTAGATCAACAGACAGTACAAATTGCACCTTCTTACATTGATATTATTACGCAAATGGAGACTGCCAGCTGGAAACCAGAGATCAATAATGTCTGGAAATATCAACATGTGAGTGTTGGTTTAAACTGCTGTGGTGAAAGGTGCTTTCTTATCTTAAATCCATATTTCCAGCTCAGTATTGATTCAAGCTTGAGATGGCACCAAACAGGAAATGCTCAATGACGAACGAGGGGCAAAAGCAATATATCTAAATATTTCTGAGTCAGATCAGATTGAATGCAGATGTTGGCTTGAAATGGTCACAAGTTTTCCCTGACATGAGCAAATCTTCTTTTTGGTTATCCAAAACTTTCAACATATTCCATGCTCAAGTAAGTCTCTTTTTACAGCTAATGAAAAAGGTGAATTATGGGAATACAATATATTTTTGGTAAGATGACATTTCGTAAATGAACAGGAACAAATATTGAATGAGAAAAGGAGTGGAGCTTCATTTGCATGTGTTGTCAGACAGTAACATGTAACTAGATGGCTAAAGTTTGTACAAAACTAGGGTCATTAAGTCTATATGAGTTCATTAAAGCAACCTCCATGTCTCTATGATTTTCCTAAGCTGAGACGGAGATATGCCAATTTGGTTGCTATGGTAAACAATCTGGTTCAGGGGCCAGTGACATAATATAATGTAAAATAAAAGCAATCACAATGTCTGGGGGGGCGGGGGGTCAGTGCCATAATATAATGTTCCCTTTCTGACTATACGTTATATAAACAAACTCCCATGTCACTGTTGTTTTTCAAAGCTGAGGTAGAGTTTTACAGATTTGGTTGCTGGGGTAAACAGTTTGGTTGCTATGGAGTGGTATGTGTTGTTACTATGATTAACATAACCAAAGCCTTATTTCTCTATGATGTTTGCTCTTGAAGATATTTTCGGTGTCACATCCCATTATTTCAGTACTAAATTTTGAGCACCCCTAGAGCCTACTTTTGCACGTTTGATATTTTCTTGCACAGACTGGTAACCTCGACAACAAAGTTGACCCCATGCAAAAACAGTGGAAATTTTCCCAGCATTCTCTGGGATTTCCCAGATTTTTCCCTAGGGGACACACACTAAACTCCATCATACAAGTCTAAATCGATCTTTTAAAAGTTAGACGGAAAGCAGAATAAAAAACAGTACTTTGAAACATCAAGTTAGCCTTAACTTTTCTCATACCAAGAGCTGCAAAATGACTAAGTAAATTTTCTTCTTCTATAATTTCAATATTGACATAAATATCCCGGGATGATATAAGTTCCTTTGAATCAAGTCTCTCCTGAATACTCCCTTCTCTCAAATGGTGCCAAATTAAGTTGTTTAATAGAATTATTTGATGTCTCTTGGTCCATTTTTCTCATTTTCTCCAGCATGAATTCAGCTCTAGGTGGCACAGCTCCAGCAATGACCTCAGCTGTAATCACTTCAGAAAAATAAAAAATTTGTAAAATATCTGTCAAGACGTGGTCATGGTGAAGATACCAAATCACCTGTTTCCTCTACATCCAATCAGTGTTCTCATGTGCTATTTCTCTATATACCTTTACTTATCATTTTTTCACTGTCAGTCATACGGTTTACTCCCCCTGACTCTCCATGATCACTCTTGCCTACTTGGATTCTCCTGTTCGTCTCACTGTGTCTCTTCTGAAACCCCAGTCACTTTTGCCATTCACTATTAAAATTCTATATAAAAATCATCAGTTTTTAATCTGCTGGAACTCAACGGCAGACTTCTGGATGGTCGACTATGAGATAATACTGTCACTCCACCAAAAAGCATGACAAGCACTGTTCTGAGTCCTTTAGGTGTCCAAGATTCAGCAGCTGCTGACAGGAGTTCCACAAGGTTCGGTTCATGGTCTGCTCTTCTCAACCTACACAACTTCCACTGGTCTCCTGTTTTCTCTACACCCAATCAGTGTTCAGCTCTTATCTACTATTTCTATTTATATGCCTTTTTTATTTTCTCCTCTTTCTTCACCGTCGGTCCTACAGTTCACTCCACCTGACTCTCCATGATCACCCTTGCCTTCTTGGATTCTCCTGAGATCTTACTGGGTCTCTTCTTGGCTCTCCATCAATTTCTGTGGATTACTTCAGTGAATATTACACACCTTCTACTCACCATCACTCCAGTCACC
>SRMA01026879.1:849864-899979 GCA_007224835.1 Danionella cerebrum | reverse complement strand
TGGATTTATACATCACTTACAACCCAACATCAAAATGATAAGAAGCGGATCAACAGAGCTGTGAAACTATGATTAACTGAATCTATTATACACATGGACAGAAATACATGATTGTTATTGACAATGAATAATCCCCAAAATAGAATTTTATAGCGCTAGTGGATCCCGGTGGAATATTGTCTCTTTAATACTTTTCAAATAATACATTAGATGTAAAGTATGTTTGCCTTGAAATAACGTGACTTAAGCTCTTGTTTGCAATGTTGAAATCCACTCAACACTGACATAAATACCAGTGAATTCCCTTGATACAGGTACAAACAGGAAAAACAGGAGCACATTCACATTGTTATTCACATTCATCTTTTTATTCAAACTTCATGAAGATATAAAAACTTTGGAAAGTTGCGTACTGTCTAGAATGCAAATGTGTGCAAGTGAAGCCTTTGCACAAGCCTGATCCATTTACTCCAGTGTAAAACACAACTGGAGGTTCAAAGACAAAAGCTCTCAGTACACCATCACCTGACAGCTAGGGGGAGGACAAAGTGTACATCGTTATATTGAACTAGCTGTTAAAAATAACATGTGCTTTTACTGGTGTGGTTGAAAGAACTTGTTTATTTATCACCAAAGCATTTCTGGGAAGCTGTTGAGAATGCTGGGAACTTTTACATTGACAAACTCATGGAGACTTCAAACTGGCCGCACTTGTGGAGGATAGAAGTCTGTTCAAGAACATACCTGTTAAAAATTATTTGAACGCTAGGCTCAAAATGAGGTTTAATATTTACCATTGACTTACAAAAAAAATAAAATAAAAACTATTACATGATTGAGATAAATATTCGCAATTAATTAAGCCACAATGTTAAACACAATTTGAAATTGACAGTGTTGGGCAAGTTATTTCAGTAATGTAATTAAATTGAAATACTGATTACTTCTTTTATAAAAGTAATCAATTTACTCTTTTGATTTTTTAATGTGTCAAGTAATTAGCTACATAGTTTCTACAAGTTTTTATGTGCTTTCTTAGACCAAAAATAAAAAGATAAAATCAAGAATGACAAAGAAAATGTCAACTTATTCAGTCAAGTGTCATTTTTTAAAGTGGTGGAGGAGCACTGGAAAGAAAAATACTACTTGTACTGCTTGATGTTTAATGTAAGTCGCTTTGGATAAAAGCGTCTGCTAAATACATAAATGTAAATGTAAAAAAAATTTAATTACTTAATTCACTTTAACTATTTAATCGACAGCATGAATTACTTTTTTATAGGAAAAACATTTTTTATATAGGAAAAACAATAATTTCAATAATTTAATTCAATGTTACATTTATATTCCATTATGAATGTCATACAAGTTCTATTTTGAACACTTTGAATTATCAATGTGTATGAAAAATATTTAAAAATGACATTTAATATTTTGAAGTTGTCTGTCAGCTTCAGTTTTGATGGGTAAAAGATGAATTGTATTGGAGTAAGATATGTTACCATAATGAAAAGTATTGTGTTATCTAAAGGAATGATGCAGTTTTTCCTGGAAGGACACCAGGTATCTAGAGTACATCTCGCTTCTTGCCAGCTGAGTTTCTTGTCCTGAAATGGGTCAGGGCAAGCCTGAGGACTGTCCTTAAGCACAGCTTGAAGCCTGCTGGAGCTCAGCTGGTTTTATGAAAACAACATAAAACTCATTTGATTTGGGAGATCGCTAATTAAACATAAAAAAAAAAATCATTTGAATTTCATGGTAACATCGCTTTGTAATAAAACAAATCATGTCACATATGTTTCAGAGGAGGCAGATGAGGCCAAAATGCATTTAGTGTACTCACAAAAAGTGTGTGTTGGGTACATTTTAAAGTTCCACTTCTCCTTTTCTCTTATGTATGCGTTCAAATACTCATAATTATAATAAGCTTTATTGACTGTCAGAATCCAAATAATAGGAATATTTTACTGTTGCTTGGTTGTGTTATTCATCCTGAACTTGGCTTTTTTGAGTTGGGTACATCCAGGGAGCCCATTTCTGCTTCGATGTTTAAATATCTTTCCTGTGGATCAGTCAGTAGACTATTGGGCTAGCAACATATGCAAAGACTGACCAAAATGTCTCTTTTTGGATCAAAGCATCTGCCAAATGCATGAATGACTCGTTTCTGATAGTGTGAGTAACAACTGCTTTGTGTTTTGCAGACCTGTACCTTAAGAACATCTTCATCCATAGAGCTGCAGTCAACAAACTCAGAGACGTCGGTCACAGAACCGTCCTGCTCCACAGCGATGGTGCGCACGGCGACACTAACCCTCTTACCAGTCAGCACTGCAGTGTTCAACAGTTCTGTGTCCTACAGAGGGAACATATAACATAGGTCGGTTTAGGCCAAACAGCTTGATCTACCAATTGAGGTCAGGTTGTGTTGATCGAGTGATTGAATAAATGACATTATATCAGAGCCTTTTAACACCATTTCACTGGTGGAGGTGTGTTCAGAAGCACAGACTTCTGTTTTGACCGTGTCAATCCCTCTTGATAATCTGGGCCAGATTCGCATTACATAGGCCAATACTTTATGTAATCAAAAATGATTTTTATAAGAACAAGTAAAACGCAAAAGTGTATTATTATATGTTATAAAACCCCTTTCAATATTGTCTACATTGCAGGGGAAGCGCCAGCTAAGCAGGGCAAAGCTCTAAAATTAAATTAGATGTGACAGTTGCATCAACCTTTATAAATGAAACAGGATTTGGGGAAACAAATACTGCTTAGTTTAAATTTATGCAATGGATTATAACCCAGACAGGGGCGGTTTTTCATAATCATTATGGTGAGCTGGAGTCCTGTTCGGTTCATGAATTACAGGTTGATTTCTTAACAAACAAAGAGATTCCTCACGATAAAAACCATAATAGCAGGCTGCAATCCAAGGATTACATATCATCAATGCTCTGTGCTCAATAAGGCATAAAATTTTCACCCATGGTTTTGTGGGTGGATTATGTGGAGATGATAATATGGCAGTAAAGAAAGTACAAAATGCAACACCACTAGATTTATTCTAGAGTTTATTCTAAAGTTTGCTGTTATTTTCAGAGCAAATTAAGAAAAGGTTAATCTATTAGTGCGTACATGATTTATAAGTAGTATCTGACCACCATTTGAGCTAGCTGAGATTAAAATAAAGTTTTGAGATTACGAAATCTCCAAGTGTTCAAGACCATGTGGTTGTCGACGGTTGACCTTCACAAGGCTAGAACATAAAAAATATTGATTGAAAGAAACACAAAATAGACGTCAATCCCCCTTTGTCTTGTGCTACACTTAAGCTCCCAGCTCATGGAGTTTCAATGATGGTGAAAAAGGTGTGCTCAATGTCCTCAAGTCACCTAGGACCATTCTCACTAGGAAAAACATGAGGGGATATCTGTGGAGGGAGCTGAAGGTTTGAACTGCCACACATACAGTGCTCAGCATAAATGATACATTTTTTAGAAAACCTTTTTAGTTTTCAATGACACTACACTACAAAATAATTGGAAAACAAGTTGTCATTTGTTTTTGGTTAACACTTAATTCAAGAAAAATGTCACAAACTCTGAGAAAGGAATTCATTTCTTTACACAAAAAGGCGAGTGCTACAAGAAGATCAGCAAAAGCTTCAAAAATCAGTCAAATACTGTAGCAAAAGTGATCCAGACGTTTAAAAAAGATGGAAGTTCAACCATCTTACAAAGATGTCCATGCCACTCCCGGAGGTTAACATCTCGACAGGAACACCTTCTGATGAGAAGGGTTGAAGAAAATCGCCACAAAGTTCATTGTGGTTAGTTAAAACAAAAGAGAGCCACACATGGAGCGACCGTTTCCCATGTAGCCCTACTGCGCACACTCCAGAGGAATGGCATGTGTGGGGATAGTCCATAAAAAGCCTTTCCTGAAGCCCATTCACAAAAACAATGCCAAGACTTTGCTTGGTCATACTGAAAAATATCACTGTTTTGGGAACTAGTGGTTTGAAAACTGTATTGCATCGTAAAGGTGAGATTTTCACGGAGGTGCCTACAGTGAAACATGGTGGTGGTAGTGTCATTGTTTGGGCCTGCAAGAGTGCCGCTGGAATTGGGGAGCTGTATTTCATTTCTGGCATCATGAAGTCAACAGTGTCGTGCTCTATACAGAAGGAGAAGATGCACTTGGTCGTTGTGCACTTTTCTAACACGACAATGGTCTAAAACGCAAATCTAAAGCTCTATTTCTGAAGAATGGTCAAGTGTGTCTCCTGATCTGAACCCAGTGGAAAACCTGTGGGGAATTCTAAAGTGACAAGATGAGCGTCATGGTTGGACTCCAAAAAAGTTTGCTAAGTTTGTGCAAGACATTTCACTGATGATTGCTTGTTAAACAAAAGCTTTTTTGATAGTGGACTCATAAGCAGATTGTCGCTAAAAGACAATCCCAACTCTCAAGAGCACTCCATCAGAACCTGCACAGGTAAACTGAACCGTAACTCGCATTGTTTTCTTAGCATCGGTAGCTTACATTACATGACATTACCTAGCTTGCACTATATTCTTAGAATAGCAAATTTTGTGTTTCTACTTGAACAACACAGAAAGCTGTTATGTCACTCCTTTACATCTTTATTAAATTATGATAATATACCTTCAAATATACGTATTTTTACCGTTTATGCATTAGATTTGTACAAACAGACACAATTGATTTGTTAGCATCGGTAGCTTACATGACTTGACATTGGCTAGGTTGTATTTTATTCTTATTCTTGACGCACTGAAGGGGGCGTGTCAGAAAGAAGGAGGGGGCTCTTAAAGAGACAGGTGAATATTAGGCCGTTACACACAGCCAAGAACCCAAGTCAAATTTCTATGAGGTTGTTTAAGACAAACACAGCGATTACGATCCAACTGTAGGTAAAATTGTTACTAGAGTGTGATATAAAACGACACTATGTGCCTGAAAAATATAAAAGGGGGTGTACTTATTTATGCTGAGCACTGTAAGCCTAAAACACTTGTAGAGTTTATACAAGAGGAATGTGATAAATATTCTCCCCTTTGAATATCGTATCTACTTAAATGTTTTGCTAAATCCCACGCGCCTAATAAGATCGCTCCATGTTTGTAGTTTCTTAAGAGAAGCCTGTATTTATTTCATTTGTCTGAGCTGGAGTGTCAAACTGACTTTCATGCCTACGGCTTGCTGCGAGATCTCTGCAGGTGGCCTGGATCGGATACGGCATAAGCAGAAGAACTTACTGTTCCTTTTGTTTCCTGCTTTTCCAAAGGGGTGGTGACTCTCAATCTTCAAACATCATAAGCTGATGGTGGGGGGAGGGGGGAAATCTTTGACTGTTCTCCAGCATCTAGGTCGTTGCTCTTTGTGAACAGAACACCGTAAATGTTTCCATCATGACTCCAAGGGTGGGACTTTCATAGTTGTAGCTATAGCAAACTTTCAGGGCAAAAATGGACTAAACTTTTGAATAAAAATAGAATATATTCGGATTAGACTAAAGAAGTAGACGATCACAAATACTTTTAAGTTTCTGGCCCATTTCTGATCTGTACTTTATTAATTTCTGGGATGCAGTCCATCTGTATATTTGCAAAGAATTCTGATTGATTGTTTGTAAATCTGCTCGTGTGTGGAATCAACTCAAAGGTCAACATGATCAGTCTTTCAGATGAAGCTTGTCACATTTACAAGTGCCGTCATGGTGCCAGCCCCCTGGTACACTGCTGGATCAATCCCGTCTAACTAAAGGCCAACAGATAAATCATGAAAATACTTTACGGACAGAGACATTGACCTCTAAGTGTAAACTAGTTTCTGCATTACGTCTCAAACATTTATTCATTCATTTTCCAACTCGCTTTTTCCCTTTTGGGGTTACAAGGGTCTGCCGGTGCCTATCCCCAGCGCACATTGGGCGAGAGGACTTCTCAAACACAAAGTTCTAATGAATTCCTCGATACGTGAACTTTCAATTAGTTGATTAAATAAATAGTTTCTTAACAGCTGAATTACCTACCATAACTAGAGGAGCTAGTCCCACAAAGTCCCTTTGAGTGGTGTAGATCCTCATGGTGCCTTCGGATGGGCCAGTCAATTTCAGTTCATCAGGAAGAGTCAACTCCCACTTGATCATCTGAATCTCGGATTGACTGCTTACATCCTCCACTTCAAAATCCATCTGGAGGACTGCTTGGAGTTTGCTCAATCTGAAAGAGAAAATTATGTTAACCATCAAATTAGAGAAGTAACGGCTCATGTGATCAACCGCTTCAAAGAAACTCGTTTGACTGAAGGACTGGCAGAGAATACCTGCCATGTCGCCCAATTGATGGATGGATGGATGGATGGACCAGAATTAAATACAAGACAACTCGATCAAGCCTGAATTCTAGATTAGTGTCACTCACAGGTCAAGTCACAAGTTATTATTGGCCCAATTCAAATGAATAACCAGTGAGATGAGAAACGAGAGGTAACCAGCATTGCCAGACGCTTCATCAACAGACAGTCTGAAATAACAACTACATAGACCAATCCTGAGAGTGACACAGAGAGAACGAGAAAGGCAGTAGGAGCAGATCTAAGTCCTGAGGACTCCTCCAAAAACTAATAATCAAGCATCCCTTACGAAGGTTTTTGTATGTGGTGTTTGTTCAGGAGGCTTAGGACTATTGTATTTATCTGTAATTGTACCTAGTTAAATATGTTCTGTAATATTTGAAATTTACCCTTGAAGAAAGTGTTTTATCTCACAGCTACGACTATATAATGGCACCAGCATGAAGGGATATGTTTCCCCAAGTACTATGCTTGCTGGGTAATGTAGTAATGACCCTATGAACTGTATATAAAAATACCAAATGCAGAGTGGGCCGGAAAACACTGAGATGGCAAAGCAATTCATCCATTTGTTCCATGTCCTTTTATTAGGATTCTTTCTTTTGTAACGACACACTTTCTTTTGTAAGAAACACATAAGGTCTTAAATGTTTAGACCTTATGAATGACAGGTAACCTCAACTGCAGTGGGCCTTTTCTGCTGGCTAAATACCAACCAGCAATATAGGAAATAAAGTTTCCTATGGCTGCACAACCTCCAGTGGTTATTTAACTAGTAGACTTTTTTTTAAATCAGATTCAAGGGTCAGCATGATGCCATGTGAATAGTATTAACATTTAGCCTTTGCAAGATGATCACTACCGCCAAGTTTAAGCTAAGATTTGCAAGAATGAATTTGAGAAACTGACCCAGAAGTACCACACAAAATCAATGGGATGTTATTCACTCATCATGGAATAATTTTAGGGAAGAAAAGTGTAGAGATAACATAGGAACTGAGCCCATATTGCATCTCTGGTTTTCTGACGTTGGATGTAGACAGAGTATCATCTCTAGCCAGTCTGGAGGGTATTATTTACATCTTGTATGTTTTTGTCACATTTTTTTGTCACCGTAGATGCACAGTGAGTCTGAGGGTTACCATGACACACATGCTGTTTAACCTTTGAGGTTTTGCAGATGAAACCCTGGTCATGGCGTTCAAAATATGCGGCTGCACAAGGCAACCTGAGTTCGAGCCTTGGGCTTGCCAGTCATTTCCCAGCCTCTCCCCTCTCTCTCATTCCTATCTAATAAAGCCATAAAAGGGCCAAAATAAATCTTAAAAACTACAAACTAATTTGAGGTGCTTCTTGCTAGTGGAAAATGTATTAGCATTGCTTAAATTTTACGTTGTAAATATGTAATGTGTAATTTTGAGAATTTCTGTAACTGTGGTAGGATGATTGCTGTTTGGGCTTTCAGACCAACTTTCACACAGCTGACAGACATATAGCCTGCCACTGCCACTACTGCACAAATTTAATGATAAATTAGGTACAAAACAAAAACTGTTTTATAATATCACGTTTGCTGACCACTGTTTTTCTTAATTTTTTTCTGGCCATTTCATTGGCCATATGAGCAACAATGAGAGGCTACTGGTTTTGGCCAATACATTTTGAAGCACTGGGTCACATGAGCCAACAATGAAAAATCAGCTTTTTTAACTTCTTAGCAGTGCAGTAACGACTGTGTGGTTCATGATGCTTTCAGTTGGACAAGGGATCACCTCTAATCTGAAGCATCTGTCTCAAAACTTAGCTTTAAAATAGCATCATGCTCTGGGGATGAGTCAACGAGTTCAGAGGGTTTGTAAATCCATGCATTGATATTTTTGTTTTGGGTGAAAATGCAATTATGGTAAAATCTAGGCGACAGAAGCATGACTTTAAAAAGGAGTCGCACATAAGTTAAGCTAGTGATCCAGATAACAAATACACCACACTTTGCAAAACGACATTAGATGAGTGGAGGAATAAATCAGTTCCATTGAATGCTAAGCTTCCTTTACATTTATTTTCTATTTTACACTCTATTTTACAAATATATGAATTTCAGGAGTTGGAAATGTTGACCCTATGTTCGTAAGTCTAAGTGGCAGTTAAGAAACGTAGACTGTAAAAAAAAGATGGCCTGCTGCCATTGGGCTAATATGAAGCTTTTTTTAACTGGACTGGAAGCTACCATTGACAGGAGCACAAGCACACACACAACTTCCTGATGTGGTTTGTGAGTTAAAAAAAATTAAAGGTAGTTCAGTGCAGTGTTTCCCTTACCATTATATTAGGGGGGCGCCCCGCCCCCCCAACGGCACCCCCCGCCCCCCTTGAAGGTCAAGTTAATTTTATTTTATTTTCGTCGAATAACGACAGAAGTAATTTATATATAACAGGTCTTTGCTTTTTTCTTTTATTAAACTAAATAGCATTATGTTATTTATACGATGGCATGTAATTTCTGTCTCAACGTTTGCGCGTTTACAATTGTCCTCCGTGTCGCGCACGGCGGAGTTCCGCCCCGATGCGCGCGCACCGCGGAGTTCCGCTCCGATGCGCGCGCACACACACACACCCATCAGCGGACAGAGAGAGACCGCGCGTCGGAGAGTATGTCGCAGCAGGCAAATATATCCGCTTTTTTTAAACGCTCCCAAGGTGGTGACGATGACAGCACGTGTTCTGCTGCGAGCAGCAGCCGGTGTAGCTTTCCTACTCCGAATCAAAGTACAGAAAAGAGCCCAAGTGCTGCATGTCTTGCCCCTGACAAGCAGCAAAAGTCTAGCCACCACAGAACGACAGGTTTTGACCCAGCTTGGCTGTCAGAGGCAAATACTCCCCCTGGCTGTACAAGACTGATCTTGGTAAGTAAGTAAATACACACAAGCATGAATGAACGAATTGATAAATAAATTGCTTAATTAATAGCTAGCTAGTTAGTTATACAATGGCATTTCCTGCTTTAAACTATCACTATGTTAAGTTGATTTTTACTGTTGTTACTATCAGTTATCACTTTTAAAGCCTAACAGTTAATGTATTTACAGGTCAAAACAGACATTCGCAATAGGCTGCAAGGGGACCATCTTGCAGCCTGCATGCGGATCTCAATAAATGGGCCAGAAGTTTCAGACTATCCATACCAAGATGCTCTGGAAATGTTCTTTCAGAAGCCTAGAAAGATGCACTGCAGTGACAAAAGCTGCACACTTTGTGAATAATTAACATATTAAAATAAATCTGATGTTTAGTGTTTAGTTCAGTGTACAGTTGTTTAGTTATTGTACAGTAATTGTTCAGACATTATAATATATTGGTAAACTGCAATTAAAAGAAACATATAAACACTATTAAGTGTTTGTGTGAGTGTTTTGCCGCACCACCCATAACACCACAACCCCCCCCCCCCAGGCCATGATCCTAGGGGAAACACTGCAGTGTACAGATAACTTTTTAAAATTGTTAAAAACGTTTGAGTAAATAACGTAATTTCTAAGGAAATCATTTTTAAAATTCAGCTTTACCCATAGACTTCTATTGGGATGGAATCTCTTGGGCGGTTACCGCAGTTTGGCTTCACTCTGTCGGCCATGTGACACACACTTTGTGAGAAACATACAAGGCTTGCTGTCCTTCTCAGATGTGTCCAAGTTTCTCCCAAAAGAAGCAACGAGAGCTGCCAGAACAAAAATGGTGTTCTGACAGATGAGGAAAGGGATCGACAGGAAAGCTGATGACATCCCTGGGACAATCATGATGGGAGGGGATTTGTGAGTTTACATAGTAAAAAGGGGGTTGGGCTTAACTGACTCTAAAGAACAGGAGACCCTCTAGTTGCATAACCTGAAACTCAGAAGTGTGCATCCAGTATCGGCCCTGCGATTAAGCATAACTAGCCCGAGGTCATGCCTCCTGGAATTAGCCTATGATTGAAAAAAAAAACCGATACCAGTCCACTATGAAAGTAGGCAGCTCTAGGGACTGCAGGATGCATAACTTCTGTGACTGAGGTCCATTCCAATCATCACGGTCCTGGCACAAAAAGGGAACACCTGGCGCCCGCAATCACAGCGAGATCAGGAACAGCCGAGCTTCATCAGCGCGGCAGCATAAGAGAGAGAGAGAGAGCTGCCACAACGAGCCGAATCTCCGAAGAGTGCAGCAGCTAACTCCTCTCTCTCTCTCTACCTCCAGACAGCCCGTGACGACCAGAAGACGGCACCGTCCCCCACATCCCCGATTCTCCTGGACACCGAGCATGTGAGCACTACTGGGATTAGGAAGAGTACAACGAAGAAAGAGGACACGAGCACCGAGCACTGGAAGACTGCACTGCACACGACCACCACGTATCACTTGTCAATAAATCCACCCTCTGGGGAACTTTCTGTTTACAACCTTGTTGTGTGATCCCTCTCCTGCGACGCTTCCAACAAAGAAATGCGCTTTTTTGTGTTGGGTGAGGGTTTGCTTCTGATAACGGGCCTGAGATTAAACGTAACTATCATGACACCAAAGAGTCTTTGATGGAAAGAAACCAAACCAGTCCATGATGCAAGTACACGGGAGACATGCATAAGCTCATTCATTCATTTTCTAACCTGCTTATTCCCTTTCGGGGTCACGGGAGTCAGCCGGTGTACATCTCAGGGCAACATTCACTGACACATTCCCACCTAAGGGGAATTTAGATTATTCAAATAACCTAATCGCATGTTTTTGGGATTGTGGGGGAAACCAGAGTCCCCGGATGAAACCCACGCAACCTTTTAAAGAACATGCAAACACCGCCGGGAACTCGACAACCTTCTAACTGAAAGGCCACAGTGCTACCCACTGCGCCAGCGTGCCGCTGTATCAGCTCTAATTGGGTAATTAGTGTTGATTCTAATTGGGTAATAGTGCTGAGAACCAAAGGACCAGTAAAAACTTGTTATGAGGAAGTTCTGGTACAATTAAAGTGGGCTGATGGGATTAAATTATCATAGATATAATAATTCGTAGTCCATTAGGATAATTAGTAGGAAATCTGTATTTTGTTGGGTAAAAGTCTGATGTATTATTGGGAATGGAAAAAAAGGGGGCTGATAACAGTGTAGAAAGAGCGGGCTCTCCACTGAAAGCCTCCTAAGTCGAGGGAAGTGCAGTGATTACAGTGTATTTCGTGAGGGTATCTCACAGAGCTTGTAGTAGAATCAGATTTGCAAGTTGGAGTAGGAGCTGGTCGGACTGAGCCCAGAATGACAACTGATCGGACTGAATCAGTGAGAGAAGGGATAAATGCACTTATATGGATGTGTGAAAATTGCATAATTGAGGGGTTGGCATGTCCTAATTGCTTTCTCCTGAAACATGTTAATTAAAAAAGCCTTAAATTAAACATATACATTTCAACAAATGGTAGTTCTAAAATGGAACCAAACTAAATTTGTTTTTTTATTCCAAAACCAAAATGAGGTTTTGGAATAAAACTTGATTAGGTAAAGAATTGTTTGCCTGGTTGTTTACCCACAGGCAAAAAATACCTTGGTTCTTGTTGGTAATCTGAAGTTTCTTGGAGTAAAACCTAATGGGATCTTGTCCAGCGCTTCATTGCAGATCCTCTCCAAATTCAACGATGATGTGTGGCAACTCAATCCTTCTTCTGTAGCATTACAGTCTAGACACCGGATGGTAATCATTTGCTTCTTGGATGTGCGTTTTGGGTAATTGTTGTTCTAGATTTCACATCCATGTGTTTTTAATGCCATCACTAAGGAAAAGAGTTTGTCATCCGAGATTTGATGGAACATAACTCTGACCACCATTTGATCGATGAGGTGCAGATGTTCTTGCCAAACAAACCACACATTAAATCTATTCAGTGACATCAGGAGGGGGTCAAATACTTTGTTCTCAGATGAGCTTTGTGAAGGAACAATGACTTTACAATTATTAAATAAACTAAATTGATGTACAAATGAAGTAGTAAAGCATGACATACACAAATAATGATAAACATAGATAAAGTACATGTCAGGTTCACCCTGAAACATGCAGTACATGTGCACAAACGTTTCAAAGGTCATAAATCCAACGTATGTAATCCGCTCCATTTCATCTGCTTCTAAAATGCATTTCTCTTTAAATACATTCAGAGAAGCCTCTATAATTAACGAGAAAATTAGTGATACATAAATCATGAGCTTATTCACAGTAATCTACATTTTGAGCCAATCTGCTTTAACATATACATTCAATTTCCAGTAATTTCTAATCAGAGATGCATGTTAGAGTTGGTTTAATCACTGTACCATGAAGTGATTAAAAGTAATTTATGGATTTTTTTTTTCTTTAACATGCACGCTAACCTTTTCACGTTTGCTGCTGCCTTTCTCTGACAGATCACTCCAATGCTTCCATCTGTTCCAGTGTCCAAAGTGATGTCCCAGAGAAGTGTGTTGCTAGGTGTAGCGGTCTGAAAGGACACACCCTTTTTTACCATTGCTCTGGGGAGTAAAAAAAATATATAAATTAGGATATTCATTTCAATCTGTTTGTAAAAGATTACTATATACCAAGAGTAGTTTCGAACCAGCTTGGTTCATTAACACAACTAGTGTTTCCTCTTGAGCCGTTTTGTTTCCTTGTTTACCTGCAATGCAATAAATTCAATTCTCAAAATTATCCCTTTATTTGTCCACCGACCTTCCATATATTCTGGAGTTGACCCATATCACAGGTTTCTGGACTAAAATACATGTTGCAATACTAGATATTTTGATGATTCCAGTAAAATTCAGCTTTGAAGTGCTCTTTGAATTCCTCTTTGAATAGGGGGAAGCGATACATTCCAGCAAGCAAGATTTTCGCTTAAACAATCCTCCATGATATGATACTGATGACATGATATCTCACCAATATCTTAAATTGTCATTTGGTTTGACGTGAAAATTCCTCAACTCACTTCAATTCCTTACTGGCTACACTGCTGCTGTGGCCACCAAATAAAATGACTTTTTCCTCCACCTCGACTCTTAATGTTTTGATTTCAGTAGTTGAAAAATGGTGCTTTGTTGCTTTTCCCAACTTCACTACTTCAAAACAGAATTGCATTGAAGATTATTTAAAGTATGGTAATATAAATATTCACGAGCCGCTTTGTATTGGCTACTCTGTATGGGGTTAAATGAAGCTTTAAGGGTTGGGGAAATCACTCTACCAAGCGTTATGTATATGGACAGTCGTGTCTGTTAAGGTGAGATAAGACCAAGAATCATCTGTTCAAAGAGTGTGAAAATAAGATTGACAGTGTGGTTTCCAACAGGAGGGCAAAGAGAGGGATGTTAAACTCCATGTCTTTACAGAAGACAGAAAATCAATCGCATCCACATCAGAGTTGCTTAGCTAAGGGTGGTTGGTCACAATGCTGACCTCCACATGCACAGCTAAGTCCTATAACTACTCCTATAACTACTAATTGCTCCCAAATCCACGCAAAATGTAACACTGACCTCAAACTCAACATGATTTATCAATATTATTGATAATAATACATTATACAAAAACATTAGAGAGGAACTACAGCTGCAGGGTGGTGTCAAAAGCTTGTTCAGCCCAAAGGACCATGAGAGCTCCTGGAATAGTATCTAGAAAGCTTCCAGAGAACCAATACAGCCCCCCCGATCAATATCAACATAATGTCACATTATTATAATGGAGGCTGAGCAATGAGCCTAAAATAAATGTTTTCCACCACTCAAATTCACAGCTGGTTAAATTATGTTTTTTTTCATTGCACTTTGAGGATTACAGTACAATCATTGTTGCAATTTTCTATTATTCTCAGAAAATTGACATTTAAACAAAAAAAGAGAATAACATAAAATTCAAGACTTTTTAGACCATTAAGAATGATAAATCAAATACAAAATATAAACCACTGTTCAAAAAAATGCTATAAACCTGTTGAGATTGTGCAACTGGGCTAACAATTCAAAGTAAATGTAATATGACTGAAATCATATTACATTTTATTATATATAATATACATGAAATATATTTAAAGATGACCATCTTGTGTCTTTGACTATGTGTGTTGTACTTCTCTAATGAACGTCAGCTTTCTGTACAACGCTATTTTCAGATAAAACTGTACGCGGTTCTGAAACCTGTCATCCTTCTAGTGTGACTACTATTATCTAATACACATTTTATTGAACATAATCTTATAAAATATATAATATAATATTTGGTAGGTGTGTAACAATACACTTTGATCACGATACTAAATACTTATCCTGATATTATGTCCATGAAACGCTACACATCAGGATACTTTGACCAAACTATTGTAACCTTATATAAATTACATTTTACATTTTGAGACCACAAACCTAACAAGGTTAGGATCTAGTTTGATTTGTGTTTTTATTTGCATTTTTATCATCCATCCACTAGGGGGCAGTGCTAATGATTGCATTAAGTTCTCTCTTTTAGATGATAGAGAGAGCTTGTTTTATATGTTTTTCCTGCTTCTTACTTTAAATATGAGTAAAGGATAAAATATTTAACCAAACAAGAAGACAAGGTAAAGAAGTTTCAGAAGTGACTAGATTTACCATGACTCCAAGAAGCAAATGCTCTTCAGCTCCTTTGCGATTTTACTCCCCAATATGTAATGTGACAATTTTGTATTGCCATACATTGTGTCACGAAATATTGTTACACCCCTCATATTTTAATATAAACCTCCCAAAGTAATCCATCAGTTTCAGCTTTATTTAATCTCGCCCATCTCGGTCAGTATTTGTGCCCATTTTCAATGATCTGGGGGTTATTCTTAGCAAGTACCCGTGCACACCTCTGTCTCTTTGTCATAACGTCCATACATATAGCCCACTATGTCTTGTTATGCAAGAGTGTCTAATAAAAACATTTATAAAACACCACAGGGCAAGGTATTAGTCTCACTGGAGCAGTAAATTAAGACCCTTGTTGTCTGCCTCTTTGGTAATCAGGTCAGATTTGCTGAAGAGCACTGGGGCATACCCACATAATCATGTTTGCAAACACATAAGCTGCGGAAGATTTAGCATTATGTAGATTTGTTTAATGAAAACAGGAAGACTTGTTTGTTTTGAACATGTAATATAAGGTTTAATGTTAAGAATGATTAGATTCCATTCAAATGGTGTCTTTTACAATGTAAAAAAGTGTGTTTGCATGTGTATGTTGTTTGTGTGTCACCATCTGTACTCTGCTCTTCTAAGATGTAATCTGTCTTGAAGGGCTCATGGCAGAATTAATCTTGGCACTGATGGAAGAATCTGAGATCGCTCAGACATGTGGCTTTCCCCAAGTAGCAATACATCTTTTTCATTTTTCATCTAGATTTTGGAAGTGATAGTTAGTAAATAAATTCAATTTCTCTGCATTTTTTGTTTATTAAACATGTTTTAATGTCTGGGGGTAACTATTGCGTGCTCATACCCTGTATCTCTATTCATCACACGTCTTTTTACAGATCAATCGGTACAAATCTGAACACTCTCTCCAACCTCGTTCATGTCCTTCAAGACAGGATTTATTTTTAAATGACTAAATGCTCAAAACATCCCTTCAGGATATTGCTCCATATTGTCATTTAGCTTAATGCTATTGCTGCACGTTCTACACATAATACTAATCTCCCCTGTCTCCCACTTGATTTGTGGGTGCTTCGGGATGAAATGACGTTATTAATATAAAGAGTGTGTATATAGTGGGCACTGTGAACTCATTATCATGTTCAAGAACACAGTTTAAGAGGATTTAAGCTTTCAAACATGTTGCATTATCCTGCTAGGAATAGCCTTCACAAGATGAGTTCACTCTGGGTTCATTGTGGCCATAAAGAGGTGTACACAACATCGATAGCCTTCAAGTTAATTGTGATGTTTTAACAATGTGCAGTTAACAGCCATAAACAGTGCCAAGATATTTTTTTCCCACAGAAATACAGTGACAATAAGTATGCCAACAAGATGTAGCATCATGCACTGCTCAGAGGTGTATTTTTATTTGTGGGAGCACATTCTAGCAGACTTCACCAAGGAGCAGGGAGATGATAAAATATATTATTATGACCTTCAATATGTTGTGTCAATGTTTGAATGTAATCCTTTCTGCAGAATGTAGCACTGTGATGTCATGCATGCACAGGTGGTCATGCAATCGCAGATGTCTTTCACATGCTCACGCCATTTAAGTGCTCAAAACAAAGTGGGCAAGTACATGCCCTGTTCATGTTAGGGTTAAGGTGCATGACATCACCAAGCTACAGTCAGCACTTAGGAGGACCTTAACTTTTATGCAGATGCTTCAAAGCAGTTTCACAGAAGGAGGAGCCTAGAAAGTTAATAAAACTCAAAGCCAGAGTTTCCTAAGTAGGAAGACTGCGACCTGTAGTTTATAGGTTACTATAAGTGTGCACCAAGTGTGTCTCATTTGGCCGGCGGAGTGAAGCAGAATGATTTCCGGCCAATACAATCTTTGGTAAAAAGCTGAATTTTATGAATAATTTACTATAAATAAAAAAGTCTTAATGATTTTTGAAAATGATCTCCACAGTGAACAAAGCTTTTTAACATTTTTTTTTATTCAAGCTTTTTTCGTGTCGTTAAGGATCATTGATTCACAGCTACGCTGAACTGAGCGGACTTACCGCTGTTATCACGTCGGCTTACACTGCCAACTATCAAATCATTCATAATTACAAAATAATAACTGTTTATGACAGACTGCAGGTGAGAGGGGCGTGTGTGAGTCAGACTCAAGGTGGAGCTCTGAATCCGTGATAGCTGCATCCTTGTCAGACACCATGCCGTCAACGGCAGCCTTCAGTTTAGGACGGAACGGTGTCATGTTGTACATAGTTTTACAGTATTTTTTGGCCTTACCCTTTTGCCGTGAAGTCTCCGTATGTTTCTATCAGAGGCTGTTTTTTCAAGTTTACCTTTCCTCTATAAGGGCATTTGATGTATTTATCTCTGATTATTTCCAAGTTTCTTGTTAACTGCATTATTTCCCTGCACCTGTTTTTGGCTCTCATCTATTCGCACACTAGGATTACTCCGCCCTTCAGCCCTATTTGGGGACCTGACTCATATCACTCCTGCAGGGGAAAGCGAGGGGTACGGGGAGGCTGGAGACAGCCCCTGTAACAGACACTGGGTGTTTCTAAAGATGCTAAAGGTGTTTAATCGCACTGTTTACAGCCTTGGGGCATCTCAAGCTCCAGTGTCTGGTTGCGATGAGGCTGTTTAATGGACTGTTTAGCTGACTCTCAGGCTGGGAAAGTGGTGGTTTATGATGGAGGGGCTTCCTGTCTGATCTCTACCATAGGGGCAAGGTTGAACATATCAATATAGAGATAAAAACAGCTTTGAAATGATTTTTCACAGAATGATAAATGACAGTGAGATTGTTCTTATTCCTGAAACAACAGTCAGCAGTTGGTGATTATAAATTTTGGGCCCTGTGTGTTTTCTTCACTGCCTGGTCATTTAATATTCTCAACATCGTTATCTGGCGTTTTCTGTACATGTCAGAGTACGCACATGACATTTCAAAGCCAACATTCATTATGTGAAATGTCAGCAATGTTTGGCAGTTAATTGAAAAAGCGCTCTCAAATTGACATGTCAGATGTTGAGCTCACTCAGATCTCCCCTCTTTTGAGATACTTTGAAGTTCTTATCACTGACAGACAGAAAATGGTTCAGGATGGATGATCCTCAAGTTATATCTTTCTGTTTTCATGGGTCAAAAGGATTGATTTGCTTTGCAGTGTTAAATGTCAATCTTGGACAGATGTTTTCAGGGATTGTCAGCATCAGGAGGGATAAGTGTGGATTTAACGTACTGTACACTGGAGGGTCATCTTGCTCCAACCAACTGAGGGGCAACAACAGCCTCTTAAATTATATACATAGTTGCTCAATAATCAAAACATGAGCTGCGTTTCCATGCAACTATTTTTATGGGCATTTTGGAATATTGCATTAAAAAAATTATGCAGGATAAACAGTTTTTACGATAAGAAAAAATGTGCATACGTGCACAAAGGAAAAGCTTTTACCGAAAAAATCCATGCATACACAATGGCAATACTTTTTCTGTTGGAACTGGGGTACAATGGGGCGACAATAATGCCTAACCAACAGACAGATTTCATTGCACAACATCTTGTTTTGGTCATTCTAAAAGTCTAAACCAAAGTCATCAAAGTCATTCGGGACTACGAACTGTCTTGATCGGTTTCATTCCCAAAGAACAGTCTCCCACCTGAAAATATGACTGAAAATAATTGCATTTCATCTACGTATTGTAGAGTCTTTTCATAACAAAGCAACTTAATTTTTTTCCGGTGCCAGTTTATCAGGAAGTAATGATTTTGTTCTCTTGAACTCATTGGATAAATTTCGCAAATATTTTATGCGATAGTCCAGAATTACGCAAAAATTAAATTTCCATGTTTCGATGGAAACATGGCTAGTGACACTTTTAAGATTCATGAAATATTTAATGTCAATGATTGGGTAACAAACTGTGTCCAGGTTAATTTGCACGTGGCATTTTAAAAAGGTAGACGCGTACATTTTCCTTAAATATACAATACAAAATTAAAGCCATCTAAATCCAGTGTATTTTGTGAATGGTTTGTAGATCCATGCTGTTTTTTAAATTAAGGTATGGTATAGACAGCATTCCAGCTGGTGCTTTCCCTGTTCGTCATTAGCAATGGGGGGAAGGGATTTCTCAAGTTTGGCAACAGTCGAAGAAAAGATCAGCCTGTAAATGTGACGGCAGTATTATTGCAACAGTGAGATAAAAATAACAACTATATTATTAACTGCTTTACACTTATATACTGTAAAAAAGTATTTATGATATCAATCTGCAAGATTTCTAGGTTCTGAATGCCTTTTATAAAAGAAGCTGTGCATAGAAGCAACTAATTATCTGTAAGAAAGACACCTGAGATAGAGGACGCTAGTTACTGCTAGAAGGCTCAGAGGAAAAGAGCAATAGAATTCAAACAAACCAAGAAACAATGTGCTTCAGAAAAGTAAGCACTTCACTTGCTAGATTGCAGCTAAAACGATGAGGATTAGGGGGAGGAGTGAGCAGAGATAACAGATTAAGTTGTCCTTTGTAGACTTTAATAACTCAGTTATAACCTGATATGGAAAAAAAGGGTCAGGGATGGCATTAGTGCACCTCCAATAATTTTCACCAGAGTAGAACCTTCAACCGATCCGTTCAAAGAACATTAAATCTCAGACTTTTTATAAATAAGAGACTTTTTATAAATAAATTCATTTTTAAAATATATTTTTACATGTACTTTCTATTGAATTTGACCAAAATCTAAATATTTTAACTGTTATTAAAAATAATTAAAAGAATACTTTGATATTTTATCCTTGGAAATGTAATTAGGGCTTGAGCGCACAGGATGTGTAAAACCCTTTTGTAACCATAACATTTAACAGCCTAAATGGGCTCGAAAAGTTACAGAATTTCACTCACATGTGTGAACTGGTAAACATTTACATTCAAAAAGTGGGTGTGGCAAAATGGCTCTACAGTGCCATGTAATGCTTTTCAGCTTATGTTGCTCTTTCAGATACACTAATGAAGTTTGGTCAACATGAGTAGGCTACCAGGTGGCCGCACAAAGTGGCCGTCAAAAGTCGAAATTTTAACATAAACAGAAAGAAGCAATATACTCTACCTGTGAACAAATCTATAGAGCAGCTTGCAGTGTCAGTTATAGTGCGTAGCTATAGTTATATGGGCAACATGAATATCCCATTTTCTTCAGTTTAATAGAGTGGTACCCCTAAATATGAATGCTTCGAGTTACGAAAGGTTCGAGATACGAAAGGTCTTGTGGGAAATTTTTTGCTTCGAGATACGGAGAAAAATTCGAGATACAAACAATAACAAACATTTCTGCTCTATTTTCCACTTGTCCGCGTCCTTGCGCTCCTTTCTCCTTTAAAGTGTGCTTTAAGGGGCTGATACACCTTAAAACACTTTAAATCAGCTTTAAGTCAAGCGAAATATTACGTATAGATTACCAATAATGTGCTATAACAAAAGTTAGAGTCAAGGTGTCGTAAAAGAAATAATGTTCATAACGTGGAAAGGGCTGTTCTGTAGCGCAACTTAGAGAAACCCTGTGACGCTCTCTCCATCCCTTCTCACACACTCGGTATTCTCTCCGCTTGTGCTTGAAACCGTGTTGGTGTTCGTAATTCGTGAAATATCTCGAGAAAGTTAACTTTCATACGTAGTGCCGTAATGTTTCCTGCCATCCAGTTCACCTCCTCCGACACATCGCTTCACTCTCAAGGTAAGGTTTCGCATTTGTGTACGTATTACATTGTGTTTTATTCAGTTTTATTTTTAATTATCACATTAACAATGTGTAGATTTAAGGATTGAAGAAACGTTACTTGATTTTTCTCTGGTTTTCCATGTTTCATCTACTTATACCGTTGTTTCTGAGAGCCGTTGCACAGATTAGGTGTTTTACATGTAAAACTTCCATCCAGATACGAATTGTTCCAAGATACGAACGCCAGCCTGGAACGGATTAATTTCCGGGGTACCACTGTACTGCTATTTCAGAGTTTGATTGAAGTAAGTCGATCAGACATAGACATCAATTTAATATTTATCAGATCACATTTGACGAGTCCTTAAAACAAGTACATAGTACTCATTCAAGTCTTGGTCTAAAGGGTATCTCAACCTCGCTCAGCCCCACTCATGACAAAGAATCATGTGAATTTGATTGACTGTTTTCACATGTTACAGAAACATCGTAATAATGGTGTCTTTTTACCTATTATGGATATTAATAAAAATGTCTGAATGTAAAAGGAAATGTATTTTAATGAGGAAAAATGCCACACATCTGAACAGCCAGCATTTATCTGATCTGAAATTGTGTTCATAAATAACTTTATCTGGTTTTGAGTGGTCTGAACTTTTTACCCAGCACTTTCATATCTCTGACACATATGTGAACTATTGAACCAATTATGCGCATCCGTGGTTGTAACCCTACCGGAGAACATGATGGGAAATTAATGCTGCACTTTTGAACTGATGCAAACCACTTGCAGGATTTATGTTAATTATGTTAATACACTACAGAGAGAGTGAGCGAGTGAGTGAAGGAGTGAGTGAAGGAGTGAGTGAGCGAGCGAGAGTGACAGAGTGAGTGAGTGATGACAAGAAAAGAGATGGAAATAGAGGCATCTAGAGGTGGAGAGGAGAGGAGGAGAATAGAGGAGAGGAGAGGCAAAAAGACGAAAGACATGACTATAGAGAAGAGAAGACATGCATTTTCTTAAGTAAAAGAAGATCGTGTATATGATCACGTTTTTTGTGAAACTCTCTAAATTGTAAAAGGTTGATTTCTCTTGATGTGCACCAAGTGAGCAGAGGTTCTCTTTCAGCACATGACGGATCACACTGAAAAAGCTACTAAAGGGTTGAGTGAGGGAACCACAGGGACTGTGTTTGCAGTTCGGAATCCCTTTGTATATAATCTGGGGGATTAAACCTGTCTTTTTACAGCCATATAGAGGATATGCAATGAGCTTTTCAGACCGTGATCCCAGACTTTATGAGTTCTCTCTCCAGTCAGAACAAGAGCTCAAAATATCACAGTGTGTTATTATCATTATTTCTCTACTCTCTACTGATAATCTGCCCCATTTCCAAGAAGGATGCTAACACTACTGGAATTTTCAGGAAAAGTTAAAATCCGTTGGAAATCTCATTTCTAGTTTATTGGTATTCTTCTCATTTGGTATTAGGATTGTGGTTTGGCGGTCATGCACAGCAGCTGAAAGAGTAAATTGGTTCCAACAATGCCAAGGTTATGAATTAAGCTATGTTCACACTACAGCCCGATGTGACCCAAATCCGATTTGTTCATGACAGTCTGAACATCACTATTCCATTTTTGTCAAATGTGACTTTCATATGTGGTCCTAGACATATCTGATTTGTTCAAAAGCGCCGTGTGTCTGAACGTATGCAAATGTTTCCTCATAAATCTCCATTCTCACAGATAGGATTTGCTGGTGAAGACTGTTTTCCAGAGATTCTGATAAAGGAAGGTGTTCAGAGGCATATTTAAAAGAGTACAATGAAACTTTTACTGTCAAAATAACATCTATTATTCAGAAAAATATTGTTCTTCCTTAATATTATTTGATTATAATAAAGTTGTCTCATATCAGAAAATATCTTCGACAAAGCCACATAATCAGTAGCAGTGCATTCATGACAATATTTATTTCTGTAAGCTTATATCACCTCCTCTCCTGCGCATACATGTGAAAGTGACTTAGGACCAAGTATGGAGTGACCCATACAAGGAATTTGTGCTGTGCATCTAACCCATCCAAATGCACACGCACAGCAGTGAATAAACACACCGTGAACACACAGGGAGCAGTGGGCAGCGGCGCCCGGGGAGCTGTGGTAACTGGTGACTCGCTCAAGGTCACCACAGTAATGGTTGTCTCAGGAAGGAGAGAGTTTCAACACTCATCCTACCTTCGACTCCCAGTGGAGCTGGGGATCGAACCGATGACGAATGCCACTCGCAACAAAGTCACAGACGTTCAGACACAAGGTAGTTTTGAGTCGCAATGTTATCAGCAATGTGAACCAGCACACACACACACACAAAACGATTTCATAAAAAAAATAGGAATTGAGTGTTAAGACCTGCAATTTGAAATTAGCCTTAAATTCTAACAAAAACGAAATGATAGAACATCTTTTGCAACAAATTCAAAATTTTAAGTTACTGGGAAAATATAAATTCCCTAGAATTCCTGAAATCAATCCAGAAAGGAATGAAACAAAGTCTTGGCATTCTATAGAACTTCGGATTGACCAATGGCAAAGTGTGTATCCCTTTCCCCACACCACTGTGGTCTGTGTTGGCTCATCCTGGTTTGTGCAGGGGATTTAATAAAGTAGTGCTCTGTGTTCAATTTGTTTTCTATTAGTGGTTTGATTGATCTGGTTTGTATTTCTGGTAATGCAGATCAATTAGTAAACTTGCATGTTGTGTACCACAAGGGATTAAATGCGTGACAAAAGAGTGAGGTACTGACATCTGACAATGGTCCTGCAACAATTTCTGTTCACTTTCATCAGCAAACGTTTCTAATCTAGTGCCCTTTCACAGTTAAAATTGTATAGAATGCCTAGGCAATATATGGGAGCCATTCACCGAATGGCTGCCATTTCTGTCCCTGGGACTTTATATGTATAAATAAACTTAAATTGCTTCCTAAAGGTATTTAATAGTAGGCTAAGTGTATTATGTGTCTTTTATATATTTATTTAGTGTACATTTTAAATCTTAACCCTGAATTCTTTATTCTTTCTTTTATCAGAAAAAGTTACACAACAGAGATCTGAACAGGGGGATTGAATCATCCACATCAGACTTACCTGAGAGAGAAGGTGTCCAGGTTGGCTGAGTTCCTCACATAGACATAAAAAGAGGCAATATCTGTCTTTTTAAGGGGTTTGGAAGAAGTCTGGATGACCACTGCTTCTCTCAGCCTAAGCACAGACACTGGCATTGCTCCCTGTTTGACCTGGAGAAGCCGAACACTCCCAATCCTCTGCATGGGCGTCATGGCAATGAACTCTTCAGACTGCTGGCCAGTATTTCCACCACCCAGATTCCATCGATTGCCCTCCTCTCCACTACCTGTGCATGGTCCTGAAGCACTGGGCCGAGCCTGGTAATAGAGCTCCACACTGTTGCCAGGGTTTGGCACTTGTCTTTCCCTGCTGGAGCTACCATCAGCTGGGCTGAACCATCCTGCTGGAAGGTCAAGCTCTGCCATGCAGGTCCCATGCTCATTTCCAATCACACAAGCGCCCCGGACCTCCTGAGTCTGCCAGAAGGCATACACGGTTACGCATGGCAGCTCATCTTTCATTCCTTTCTCCTTTTCTCCTCTCGCCCAGTCTCTCCCAGCCACATAAAACAGCACTCGCACTTTGGGAGAAGTTGAATATATCGACCTGGTCAAGACAAAGGCCTGGACTCTCCAGTTGAGAGTAAACGCTGGTGGCGAGGGTCGGAATAATTGCGCTGACTGCACTAAATCCAAAGGAATCTCTCTTTTGGTAGACATTGGGCCATAGGTGGCACTAATAACTGGGAGACGTCCTGCTCGGAGAACAACAAATGGTTGTGTGTAACTCTGCATGCTGGAATTGCGCATGACATCCTGTTCGGCCTCTTTGAGTAGGAAATAGTCAGCATCCAAGATCTGGTAATTTATAGGAAGGAACACTGGATACTGGTAGGAGGATTTGGTACCATCATAAATCTCCCTACTGTCCAGCTCTGCAGGAAACAAAAGAAGAGATAGAAATTAGCTTTATGAAATGCACTGTCTTTCCGCTGTCCTGTGTGTAAACACTTTTTATTTTTAAACGGAAAGGGAAGCCTTGTGTGCCATGAAGCATTGAAACTCTGCTCAACATCCTTGCTTCGGCTTAAAAGAAGGTTAGTTCAACCAACTGCAAGCTGGCTTGGCATCTGGCTATTGTTTCAGGCAATTTTCTAGGAAACTATTTAAATAAAGTGTTCTGAGAGACAACAGAGAGTGGACTACCCAGAAACAGCTGTGAAAGCTGTTTTTAGGTCAAAACAATATGAATGTCTTTCAAAATGATAACTGTCTGCCTGTGTAAACAACTTGGAATGCAGTGAGGAGTATATTTGTCGATGTGGACTGCTTTCAGTTTTGAGACTGTCAAAAATCTTTGTTTGGAAAACTTCAAAGAAAAAAGATTCATGTATGTGAATGTGCCTTTCAGATATAAACTTGGCTGATAAAAGTCAACAGGAACTAGGTCGCAGACCCATTTTGAAGCTCAACAAGTGCAGTGATGAAGATAAAATGAACAAAGCATATAGTACTCAAAAAAATGACACTTTCTGCAAATGACACTTATAGGGCTTTAAAGAGCTTTTTGTGCAGCAACTGAAAAACAACAGTTACCAAACAAGAAAACATTTGAGAAAACAGTAATGATTTTATGACAAAGGCTGCAGCATATCCGTAAAATGATGCTCCAAACCCATAAACACCTTGTTCCTCCTGATGAAAACAGTTTAGATTGTTTTAATCAAACCCAGGTGGGAAGGGACTGCTCAATAAAGGAATTTGTCTAGTCATCAAGTTCCAGTAGAACATCACAAACATCTTCTAAGTTCTGTATCTGCAATCAGGGGTTCAATAAGAATTTTTCACAAGTGGCAATAACTGAAAATTAGGCTTTAACCATTTGTTTTTGCCTCACCCACAGAAAGGAGGAGTGTTCATGATTTCCAAAATGCTTGCAGTTTGATCTGAGATTTTATTAGTCTATGACAATGCTGCAGAAGGAACCACTGATTGTCAAATGGGGAGCTTGCAGGTCGTTTTTATGTGTGAGAGGTTAATGAACTCCTATGCACAGCCAGGACATGCCGTGTTTAATAATAACCAAAACATAAAAAACACTGGAACAAATATAAAAGATCCTCAAAGGGACAAAACCTGATTAACATGAAACATGCTTCAATGAAGCAAAGCTAACGAACATAGAAAATGCACCTTTAACAAGAGAAACAAGAAGACTAGGCGAAAAAACCGAAGCTCCAGCCCAGCGCCGGTTTAGACTCGCGGCACAACAGACCATCCCAAATGCTGCTTACAAAACTCAAGAATTGTTTTATTGATAAGTTTTAACATCTTTTTTTAAAGTCATAATTAAAGGTAAAATATCTTAATTTATGATTTATGAACTGAATATATAAATCAGACTGGCACATAAAAAACTAAGATTATAACACATTTTTCTATGATCTGATCTGCTGTCACAAATAGAATTATTATAATTTGCTGAAATTAAAACGACTCTCATTCAAAACACCCTTTTATTCCAGTTAAGCCTATTACTTACTACCTACTACTTTCATATTTGTAAAATATTAATTCATTATCCTATTAGTTCCGTGAATTATTACAGCGAATTGGTAGCTTCTGAGATTCCAGCATCAAATGTGTTTTACGCCTGAAAAAAATGAGGGGGGTGGGGCGGGGATACATTCCAATAATAACAATGAGTTCAGAAGAGAAGGTCTACATTTCCTGGAAGTGATTTTAAAAAAGCAGATTGAGCCAAGGGTCATGTAGTCATTACAGTGAAAGGCCAGTTGTATGACTTACATTAATCTCAAACTCAACTCATCACAGCACATGACATCGACTACACTGACCCTGGTGATCGAAGTAGTGGCAGAGGTTACAGAGGATAAAAAAATTCATCTGAAATGGATCATATTTACCCCAGATGACACTGACATTTTCTGTATATCATACACTTTGACTATAAAAAAAGAACACTGAAAATTCACCTGAACACGTGTGAAGCGGACAGGAAGTGACTGTTCATAGAGATTTTGTCAGAGCCTAAACACATAACAAGTGCTTATTGAAAACTGATTTGGCCACAAAAATTGCCCGCTAATTTAAAATAATGTAACAACTAGAGGCCTCAAACAGTCTGGGATGAGAGCTTATTTATAATATGCAATATAATACATTCTGTTCAAATAAAGTTGACATTGTCTGGCCACAAATAATATATTTTGTTGTTGGAATTTGGTCAGTTTTTGGCTATTTTTTTACATACTATCAGCCTTTACAGAGTGAAGACAATAGCCATGTTTCCATCCAAAGATGCTAAATTAAACTGGAATATTGCAAAAAAAAAAATGAGTCAGAAAGAACAAAATCATCAGGTTCTGATAAACTTCCACCAAATCTAAAGACAAAAAAAGGACGTTGCTGTGTTAGGGGGAGGCCTTTTGTACAATAACTCTCAGAGTTACACATAGACGAAACTCAAAATGCGCAGTCATGTTGCTATTGGAGGCAGGAGACTGCTCTTTGAGACAACCATCATTAAACTCAAAACTCTTAACAGTACAGAGCAAAAGTACAGTGTGCAGCATTTCTCAGTCCACCGACAAAACGCATTAGCATCAGCAGTTGCTCAGGTCAGTAGTTCGTTCGTCATTCATTCTAATCATCCTCTATTTCAGCACATGACACACAAAGATGCATTTGCTCTAAATATGGATGTATGATTTGCTAATAATCCCAAACCGTGCTCCGGGAGAGAATGGTTTGGATGTGACAACAACTGAGCTGAGAAAAAAATGCTGGAATAAATGCACATTAAAGGCACTGATTTGATTCTAAAATCCTAAAATGATTCTGTGCAAGTTTAGAGAATAAACAAGCTGTCAATTAACCCCTGAAAATTACCATTTGTTTATTTCACAACCTGAGAGATTGGAACTGCATGAAGAGGAAACAATGCATTACAAAAAGTTTTTTATAAAACGGTAAATGCATTCAATAATATGCAACTAATTATATTTTTACGCATAAGTGTTCTAGGTACAATCAGCAAAAAGTGAATAGAATATTAAATAGGCTCTTGGTTAATTTTAACCAGCCATGATTTGAGTTTGATTGCTGTTCTTTACAACTTTTTTAAAACTATAAACATCATTATTAAATTTCTGGTTTAAATGGCATTTTTGGACCCATCTCTGTCCCACAGTTTCAAAAAAGTGCATTAAAATACGGATGACGTGAGGCCACTAATTGCCATTGGGTTATTATGAGACGACTTCCAAGCTGAACTGAACCATTGACTCCGCCTCGAGTCCAGTCCTACATGCCCCTCCCACAGTCTGTTAAACACACATTTATTTAAAAGAGACTTCTCTGAATTTGATAGTTGGGACTGTACGTGATTTTTTTTAGGGAGAAAAAAATAAATAAATAAAAAAAATGAGCCATCGTGAGAGACATGAAAATAAACATAAATAAATTGGAAACCTATTGGTCACTGAGTAGATAATTATCGAAAACAATAAAACCGTTGTAAATGATGAAATATCTGAGAAAACTATTTTTAAGTTTGACTTTTTCTCATAGACTTGATACAAGGCAAGATGAGTCCATGCTTTCACCATCTGAATGTCGCAGCAGAAACTCTTCAGACCAAGCGACATGTTTCCAGTCATCTATGGTCCAACTTTGGTGAGCCGCTGTGAATGTTAAACTCAGTTTCCTGTTCTTAGCAGAGAGGAGTAGCACCTAGTAGGCATTAAAAAGGCATTTGCGCCAAAAGAACTGCCGCTCACTGGAGAATTTCTCTTTTTCTGACCATTCTCTGTAAACTAAGGATGGTTGTGTCCCTGTAGTTCAGCAGTTTCTGAAATACTCAGACCAACATGGCACCAACAACCATTCCACTTTCAAAGTCCCTTAAATCACATTTTTTTCCCCCATTCTGATGCTTAAACTGCAGCAGATCATCTTTACCATGTGTACGTGTCTAAATGCATTGAGTCGATGATTAGAAATTTGCGCTAACAAGCAGTTTGACCGGTGTACCTAATAAAGTGGCCAGTGACCTTTGCAGTGAAATTCGTAGTTATTTTAGATATTTTATAACATTAGTCAGTAATCCCGAGGCATGTTTTTAGAAAAACACAGCCTCAGAGACAGACTCATCCTCACATGGAAAGATACAGGAACTCTTTCTAACTAAATAGAGTTCCATCCTCGAGGAAAGCAGAATTGAACTGAGTGAAAGTTGATGAAAATATAAATATAAATATGCAGCAGCGTGTGTGTTATTTTGGTGATAAAAACTGTGCAGTTTTGGGGTCTTTAAAATTGCCAAAATGGGCTTCACACACTAATTAAAAAAGCATTTGAAAAGTATAGATTTTATTAACAGCTTGTTGTGGGTAAAGCTGATAGAGTAAACAAACACAATCCATTAGAGTACTGTTTGCTGCAGGTATTATAACACAGTTTATGCTTCACACAGACTAAATGGGGCATTAAGGCTGGAAGATTTGGTACTGATGACATACTTATAATAATGTTCTGACAGCTGTTAGTATAAAGCCTGCCCTCTCTATGATTACTGCATTATCATATTGTCAACAAGCAAGCAGAGAGATTTTTAAACCCTAAGTATCTCATAAAATATAACACCTCGCTGAATAGATACATAGCTTTATAAACATTGATATATGAGAAGTGAAATAAAATAAATATGATTTATGCAAACAATATAAGCCATGTGCTTAGGCTCCAAATTTATTATTGATTTCAATACCTTTACAGCTAATTATCAGAACTCAATAATATTTGGTGACCTCGTGACCCTTGACCCGGTGGATACAATCATGAGAAAGTATTTAAAGGAGGTTAATTGTAAGTGCCGCAATCATGTTTTAGAGCAGGGGTGTCAAGAGAAAGCTCATTTTATCCATGGTTTCCAAACATTCAACAATAGTATAATGAGGATTAAATGATCATTTTAAAAAGAGGCAAGTTTTAGAAATGAATCAGTGCCGTCACTCTAAGAAGCACTTGTGCTTCAGCTCTGTCTCACCTCTAGGGATCCAGGACTTGATGCATTCTGACAGTCAATCCAGGAAGTGTCAATCATCATTTCACTCTGTATTTAAACTGTTTCTGTGTACTGTATCCCTAGATCAGGGTTTCTCAAATATAAACTTGAAAGGTCCGCTTAACAAATTTGCGTTCAGTCCGAGGTCCAGAAATGTAACGGCCAAATTCAAAGAGAACTCCAACAACAAAAGAACACAATCCTCGAAACTTCAGAGCTATACACATAAAATATAGTAGATAGACCTTTTAGTGTGCTGTTTATTTATTTATTTGTGTAGAACACATGTGTCAAACTCAAGGCCCGCGGGCCAGATATGGCCCGCCATGTAATCTAATGTGGACCGCGAGAGCTTTCAAGTTTTGAGTGTCTATAAAAAAAAAAAAAAAAAAAAAAACGAAAACGAAAAAAAAACTGCATTCCCCACAGTGCCTTTGGACTTAGCCAAAACTTTAGCGTTGTGTTAGTGGAGAAATAATTGTAAATATTATCTTTATACTGTATATAATAGCATAAACATCATCTTAGTAGTAGTAATAGGTGGTTTGTCAGTGTTTGAACTGTTTTTTTACCGTGTTCTGTCCGTGATTCTTCTTCCGCATTCGGACAAGTGCGTCTTTTTTTTTCTTATTTCCTCACATTCTTCCGACGTTTTTGGCAAACTAAACTGTTCGATTTCAGTACCAACACACTTGTAAATAGTGAAAGAAGATGTTTATACCATCGTCGAGAGCCCCTGTGAGTTGTGAAACACAAACAGCAACAGCAGGGGGCGTGTCACCGTCTCAATCACAGTCATATGTAAAAAGTTTTCGTACACGTGGTTTATTTCCAACATTAATGTTTTTCGATATACGAATAGTGTAATTTTATGACATTATATTATACTGCTTTAAAACTGCTCTTGATTCCAACAACATATGGCTTCATTCATTTTTATCCTTTGCTATGGTCTTCAGCTGGACAGGAACTACTCTACATTATTCCACAGCTGACTAAAAAGACCTGGACCTTTGTAAATAAAACAACCTGTAAAATCGACACTGAAAGACTATTCAGACATTTTGGACAGGATTCATTTTTTTACTCTGGTCTAGGATTGGGATTGGTACAGTTTGATCCTTCATTAGTTGAGTTATGTGGGTTTTCATAAGCTGACAAAAATCAAAACGATTTACATTAGAACAATGAGCAAACAAGTGTTTCTATACAACTGAATTGTCACTTGAATAAGTTATAAATAATGAGTTATTTAACATTAAGGTGTAGTTACATTTATTTTATATTACATTCGATTACATTGTTTTACATTAATAAGTTACATCTGGCCCTTTGAGGACAGCCATTATGCTAATGTGGCCCTCGGTGAAAATTTGTTTGACACGCCGGGTGTAGAAGAATAAAGTACATTACAGAGTAAAAGCCAGGGGGAATATGGTTTGCTTGAGGTCTCTGCCTCAGATGTCACGCCTTCAAAACATTGGTTGAACGTCTGATGCGTTTGGAACAATTTACTGCAAACACTTTGAGAATCCTGAAGTTGCAAACTGATTGGTTTCCCAAGTTTCTGGGAAAAGCGAGTGTCGCTCTTGTTTTTGTTACGCTGGAAAACAAAGTGTAGCCGTACACAAAAGACATATCCATCATGTGTACTGAAAGTGAGTGATTATAATGAACAACTAAAGTATGTGAAGTTCATGGTGTACCACTCCTTAAAATACATCCAGGGGTTTTGTTGAAGGCAGTTATTGATGTCAAAAAGAGATGTTTTGACCTGTTAAGGCCTCTACACATCGACCCGAATTTTTGTTGTGAAGTTTCGTGTGACGATCTGGACATCACACATCGGACAAAGCTAGAGGTGCTAACGAAAAAGAGTTTCGGAGTGCTATATTGGATTCGTTTTTGGTGAGGAGAACGACCAATGGAAGCTGGCTCTTTTGGTGACGTGAGTAGGATATAAAAAAGCTGCTCGGTGGCAATCATTCCAAATTTTCATAGCATATTTGTACAGGGAACAGGAAAGAAATGGCTCACCACAAATCCTCGCCTCTGTGATCAACCACTAACAGAATAAAACGCTCAACATCCGTGATTTTTTTCTTTGATTTATTCTCTGTTATCATCTTTTACTTTCTGTTCTTCTTTCCTGTTTATCCGTTTGGCGCGGTGAACATCTGTTGTACCACAAATGCCATCTTCAGGCTGGGAGCGTCATTGCATAAATATTTCCATGAAGCAGACAAAGAGCACCTTTAAGAAACCATCTGAAGATTCTTGCAAATCTCAATTCGCACCAGTGTGTAGAGGGCTTTAGTCAAATGAATTTGAAGCCTGAAGCCACTACTGTCGTTCACTCTCCGGACCAATCAGCTGCATCCTAGAGCATTCCACTTACAACCATTAGCCTTTTTGATGTGTACAGATGCTCAGCATAGGTTGGGGTGTGGGTGTAGCTTGGCTCTCTATAATAGCACAGAAAAGTGCTTCATAACAGCTGATAAAACGCACACATACCTGCACTTTAGTGGTATTGTAACCCCAGTTGTAGCTGCACTTGATTTGCAATGTTCAGGTCCACAATTCCCCAGTTCTCGTAACTTTCTCGAGGAAAATGCTTGCTACAAGGTTTTGATGTAGTTGTTATTGGCCAACTACTGTTTCATGCCAGAGTTTCCTTTTTATTTAGATTATTCAATTATCCTTGTTTTTGGGGATTGTGGGGGAAACCGTAGTATCCAAAGGAAACCCATGCAAACACGGGGAGAACTGTAAGGTCACTGGCGAGCCTCGAACCGCCAACCTTCTAACTGGAAGGCCACAGTGCTACCCACCACGCCAACACCGCATCTTCTCATAGGATAAGAGAGGTCAGGCTTATGAATAATTAAAAAACAGATAAGTCATAGACGTCATATAGAACAAAGGGTCACTTCCTTGAGAAATTTCTTTTCAAACAGGAAGTCAGAAATCGCGAACAAAAGATTGCACAGTTTTACCCACAATTAAATGCAGCAAACAATACATTTGTCCTAAATATTGTTTATCAATGTAAATCCATGAAAATATTATATTGTTTATCTTCTGTGTATCGTGGCCCATTTTTACAATATATACATATTCCTATTTACATTTATTCTACTTTTTTGATCATTCAATAGAAAGAAAAAGTGGAAATGTAATGAACAAACAAGCAAGCAATACATTGCAATTGCTAAAATATATTTCTTCTACGACAATCATAGAAGATCACACTGTAGTCACATAGCAGCGACAAAAAATGCATGAATTCTATGCTGGTTCAGTTTAATGCTAATTTTGGAATTAATATAAGAAAAGAAAAACCAACATTGGAAGCTGTCTGCAATAGGGCTTCACTACAAGGTGTCTAACGTCAAACTTTGGATATAAATATTTTTAAATGTTATATTATAGCAATGCAACTGTTCTAAATGAGTCGTAAAAATAAATACCCCAGAGTTTTTTGTGGAGAGTCTGGTAAAGAACCATCGTGAGCCGACTGTGACCAGCCCTTCCCTAAATCTGTGTTAGTGTAACAGTTAGATGTACCCACACTCTACTCTATGCTGGATTTTTAGGATTAACTACACCTTTGCTTCTCTGACATCTTACATTTTGTAAAGACCGTTTAAACTGTTTTTAAATCTCTTTCCCCCATCTCCATTTCTCAGACCAAGTGAATGTAAAAATAGTAGGACTCTAATGAGCTCTAATCCTAATCAGACACCTTGGGAGACACTAAACATATACTGAACTAAGACAAACAGGGCACTAACGAACTGGTTAGGAATGATTCTATACCCAACAATACTTTCACGTGTTTGCATTAGCTTTGGTTAGTTTCTGCTCTTCCCAAACGTAAAAAGATGCATGAGTCTGCAGAGGTTTACGCAGCCACAAGTCTAAACTTACCAAACCACTGGTCATAACAGAATAATATTTGAATTTGCACTGCCATGTCACGTGTGGAAAAAGAGATAAGGGGTTGAAAAGCAGAATCCACATGAAACTTATTTTGATTTTAAGTGGGCTATGCTATAATAATTAAACGTGTGTTTATCAACAATTCCAGGACTTACAAATTCCCTTTCCATTTAAATGTTAAAGTTTTTCTTTACACACTACCACTTATATGACAAACAATGACCGAATCACAAGAACCGAGTCTATTCAAACTTGGAGAGTTCAAGACGCTTACGTACCTTGCGTGGCAGTCGCGATTATCGTTGCCAAATATAACTGCAGAATCCGCCATGGGTGAGAAAAGACGCTCATTTTTGCCAAAGTTGATGTTTTCGAGTCCCATTAACGTTACTTTAGTTTGTGGATCCTAAACACAAGACTCTGAAGAGCACTTTGCGTGCTTCAGCACCATGACGCTGTTTACCGCTGATTAGGAGCAGCTGCACGTGTGCGTAATAAAGTTCATGGTGAGAGAACTGTCTACGTCAATATCCGCTGGTTTTGAAACAATTTCTTGATTTCTCAGCACTGTTTTCGATTATACTGCGGCGAAAGAAAGATAGCATCTTGTTTGAGCACTAGTTTAAGTTCTGTCTGGTCTCGTCACTGTTGAAAGCGTCGAGAGAGCTCGAAGCGCTCAATCATCTGCCGCCGCCGCCGCGTCAAGCTCTAGTGCGCGCGGCAGGATTTAACAGCGAGAGAGACGGCGATTAACCGCTGAGCCCAGACCACGTGCGGCTAAAACATTACAAATTCACAATTTTCTTTTTAGTATGCAGTTACTCTTATGATTTTTAATAGTGGCGATATGATATAAAAGACTTCAAAAGTTTAACACTACTAAATGAAAACGTGTAAGAAAAGTATTGAAAGTAAATGGAGTAACGGGGACATCTTGTGGTCATATTTTGAAAGACTCGCATCTCAAGATTTGTTTTCTGACACGCAGCTTGTTATTTGCGTTTTGCTTGATAGTAAAATTACAGTCACCAAACCTTTCTAAACTCTCACTCGGGTTGCTATATCTTCACAGACTGGTACCACTAAAGGAATTCTGGGAAATCGGGTTACCAGTGTGCAAGGCCATTTCACCCAATGTGCAAAACTATTTGACTCTAAGGGGTTAAATATTTACATATTGAAAGACTTATAATTAATAATGACCATTGGGAAAAACAATGGAAATGTTTATATTAATCATAGTAAGAACTTAATTGTTTTGGATTTTTTTTAGATTATTTTGGGAGGCTTTTTATGCCAGGGGGGGGGACTCACCTTGATTACAGAGTTTGACTGTTCCTCACCCATTTTTAAGCTGTTTCTATTTCAGTTCATGACTGGATTTCGAATTATGTGTGGCATTGATGATCATAAGCACCTATTTAGTATAATTCATTGTTTCCCCATGACTATTTAGTTGTTATTGTTTTTTTTAATTAACGAAAATAAACAATTATTTCTATTTCTGATTATATCCAAACCACTTTTTGTTTACAACATTTTCACAGTAATTTTACACAGTACTGTGGAGAGTAATGCAATACAAAAACATGAGACCCTCACCAGCCTTGTGCACTTACTAATCTACCTGCACCAGGCTACAAACACCTTACATGAATCCACAAAAAACTATTTTTATCTATAACTATATTTAATTATGTCTGTTTTCTTTATTTGCTGCAATGCTTGGGACACTTTAAACCCAGTTTAAAAGCAGGATCAACAAAAAACGATCATGGCATCGGCTCAGTTCAGTTGTGCATGACTTCAAATACTTTTTCATTCTATTTCCTCAAAAGAAGTTCCTGGTAAAAAACTTTTTGGAAATTCCACAAAGCAGGTTTGCTGTTATCAAAACAACTAAACGCACGCCACAAAGAACAACAATAGCCAATGCTGAACCCCGGTGAACAGCTCTGTCGTAGCGTCCAGTACACTTACGTGTGCTCCTTTAATAATTCCAGTTTAAAAATATTGCACTTTTAAGCTAAGTATGATTGTTTACTAAACGTGCAATATTTTAGAGGAATTATTCACATGGCAAAGGCCTTACAGAGCATAATCAAAATGATTTCACAAACTTCATCAGCAAAAATATAGCATTTTATTGAGAATGTTTTAAGTTTCAAGGAATAAATATATCATGTTCTTGAATTCAATAAATTTGGCAAATCATCTTTTATCGAGGAAGAGAAAGATGATTGTGTATCAGGTTTGGCTTCTGCATCAGTAATTAATGCAGTATTTCCCCATATGTAGGAACATGTAAGCATCTGAGAAGCCAAGCCACAAACAACTTGAAGGAATTTTTGTTTCCGTGTCTGTGCTTAAGGAAATAGTGCTCATAAAAGTGATGATTCTATCGCTTTGCTGTGAACCGTATTAAGTTTGCTTAACAGGGGTGTATTTGGCACAGCAGTCTTTGGGTGGCTCGCCAATGTATTAGATTACTCAAGTAAGCTTTACCAGAGATCTTTAGAGGTGAAGATTTATTGAAGGTTTGGTCTTCCCTGATCGACCTTCGAATCTTAACCAAATGTGTTTTGGAGTTTCACTGTCTTTTAAATTCAAAAAGGGGTGTTAAAGGAAGACCCATAAATACAATGTAAATGTACAAGGATCTCTTAGGGGTGTCGGAGCCTATTGACACAAGATGCAAATGTGTGGGGGTCCGAAAGTTGAGGCAGACAATGGAAATCTATCAGAGAGACTCAATGCACGATTCTATGATTGAGATACTCAATGCAAACACAAGATACAGTTAAATAAGCAAAATCCTTCAGGGGCCAAACACTGAGCTGAGTTTACATTCACATTATTAACCAATTTACTACCAATAATCTGATTTCTCCAAAACATATTTGTAGAAATCTACCATTTCATGAAATACACAGTTGCTCCAATTGTCAAAAGTAAAAAACAAAACAAAAAAAAAAACAGAAAGTTAATTCTGTATCATGATAATGCCCCAATACATCTTTATTCATTCAGCCTGAAATAAAGTGGAAAATCTCTGGATCTGAACCCTATTGATGGGGTTACGAGAGATGTTTCAGGAACTTAGCCTTTATAACACGTCAAGCAGGCAAACTTGTGCAAGATTGGACCTTAAACTGGATTCAAATGTTGAGTCCTTCTAGAAACAACTTTGGATCGGAACTAGCCACTTGTGGCTTCACTTCAGCTCATTAAAGCCTAAGCAAACCAGAAACCCTCTGACATTTGTTTAATCTAGCTTCACTTAAAGAGAGGTTTCAGGGTCTAGATCTGTTCTGGTTCACCTAGCACACTTTAACAGGCTGCTCTATTTAAGTAAATATGTGAAGTGGTTATTTATTGTTTCTATCAAAGTGCGAACATACCTACATCTCCAGAATCTCTTCTTTCCAGCCTCGTTCTGGAAATTAATCACGCTCTTGGTGAGTTTTGCATCTGTTTGCTCCAGTCTACGGGCCACACAAGAGTAAACACCTTTCTGAGTCCTGAGCCAGATGGGATTTTTTTCAGTCGTGTGATAAAGCAACAGCGTAAACAGTACGAGTGAATTATTAGGATTCATGCCCACGAGTCGTGTTCTCAAGACCTCTACATTCCGAAATGAGAAATGAAATTCGGATGAATCTTCTGTTGGCTTCACTCTTCGTCTGCGTCAAGGAAATATTGATGCAATGACGCTTGCTGGATTGGAGATCAGCTGCTGTACATGGATCTCTAATGAAGCCCCCTTCTTATACCCCTCTCACTCTCTCCTCTCTGTCACATCGTTCTCACAAACTCTCCGAGATATCCCAGTTTCATACCTGAACAAGCCTTTCATTCAGTCCGAGTCTTGTCCTGTTATGACTGCTTGGATCTGTGTGTAATTCTCTATCTTTCTGGAAACAGTGGTTGTCTGGAACTGGGAAGCTCTCCACGGCCCCACTACATCTTGGCTGCTAGCTCCAGAGCATTCACCTCCCATCAAGAGTGTTGCATTGTACCGTCCTCGAGTTAACTGAGGCATCTGGCTTCCTTACATCTTTGAGTATGGAATACATTTAAGTATCTTGCATTTGGGTACTCTCTGCATTTCGCACCGAACATAATATTTGTTTGAAATTTGAAGATTGGCCGGTATTGAAATTTGTACAGAATAAACAGTTGAGCTCCTTAACTACAGTAACCAGTGTTTATTGCTAGTTGATTTTAGTTTGAGATTATTTTAGTTTTCTTATGAAAACCTAAGAAAATGTTTGCAGATGATGATGGCATTCAACCAAGGCACACCTGCAAGCCAACAACTAACACTGTGTGGCATAGTTGATGGTTTGTATTCAGATGAGTCTGTTGTTTTTTTTTTAATTATTATTTGGTAAACCAGAGTCCTGTTACTTGCAAAAAGTAGCTATACTCATAGATCATGTCGATGTATAGACATTAAGTACATGCCATTGAGCTGTTTGTATTAATTCCAGTATTTTATTAATAGTTTGGAATGTAAATGACACAGTGTTATGGAAAATGAGGGAGTAACGTGTAATCATAACAACAGTCAAAGCAATACAAAGTAGAAAATAAAAACGGGTTACACTTTTTAAAACAATTCCATGTTCGCTTTAGAAACGAACTGGGATCTTACACTGTAAAAATATGACAAATGTCAAGTCAGACTGATGTAATGTAACTTCATACACTTTGTAAATGTAAAACAACATTTGCAGGAAGTCAATTCTACTAAAAAGATCATTTTCATCCAGCCATTCAATACAGCAATTCAAACAACCTTAGTGGAAAACCCAACATGGTCAGCAAGCCGGCTTTGACAAGTTTAAACTGGACATTAGATGATGAAGCTTGGGTATAACACATCACTTGGAGCTGTCAGCCAGAATCCATCCTGTAAAAAATGACAATAAAAAAAAAGTATGTATCACTGGAGTCATGAAAATTCTGTAATAATGATGGCCCGCATGATCAATAGGTGAGAGCTGTCCAGCAAACTATGCAGAATCAATATAGAAAAAAGAAAAATTTGTGTTTAACTGTAGATTTCGATTCGTTTTGTAGCGATTAAAGCCATTAGACATTTTTCATACTAGGAGGTCTAATTAATAAGTGATGCAAATGAGTCAACTCAGTGTCTCGGACAGTGATTCAGAACCATATGAAGACACATGACCAAAATACGTGACGTAGTTACCGTACATTAAGAGACATACATCAATTTCACTCAAATGTACCGTAAGTAAAGTAAAATCACTCTAAAGAGTCCGGTAGCAAAAGATCTACAGAATAATGCAACAACTTGTGAACATTACAAGATATTTCTCTTTTATTATAAAAGCTAAGATTTATTGGAAAATACCTAAGACAGAAAAACCCTATTGTAACAAGTAGCTAGCGCGCACACACGTGCGCAGAGAATATCAGAATGTAATTTAGCATTGAACTGACTGGAGAAACCATCAATCAGACATCAATTTCAGCAGTGCATTGAGTTATCTGATGAACTGACCTGCAGATTTTTTTCTGTAGTAAATTATTCCAGATGCGGCAGCCATGATTCCCAGCACCAAACCAGAAGCACCTAAAGCCATTTTGATCCTCTCCGGGTAAGGAAGAGAAGGATCTGTAAAGTTACAAATCACACACAGTTTTAAGTGGTGATAAACTACATTTTTTACATTTAAAAGAAAAAAAAATATGTTGAAAGATTAATTAAACTTTTCTGCTTTAACAACCCTCCATAATTGTTTGTTTGTAGTTTTCCTGTTCCCCAACTTGTTTTAAGTTTCCTACACAACTGTTTAAGTTTCGCTTCATGACTGGATTTCAACCTGTGTGTGCCATTAATGATTCGTACCAGTCTGGTGTATCTATAACCTGAATATAAGAATTGATGATGGTTTAAAGGCAAAAGGAAGTAATAACAAATATTGATTTGATTTAGTTTTTTTTTTTTGTTCATCTAGGGAAAAAAATTACATTATATATTATATTTCTGAAAGCATTCTTTGTTTACAGCATTTTTTTAAACCTGGATAAACGAAATAAATAATATATCATTCTATCCACGAATGCAAAGTCAATCCGCCTGTCCAGGAGTCATCTTATGTTCTGATGGGGCTCTTAGAGAACTCTCCTGATGTTCTAAATGTAATCTGTTAAAATTGCAATAGAATTAAACAGTTTAACAATGTCCTATGATGTATTATAACAAATTTTTTCAGTAAGCGGTTGGGGAAGTGGGGCAAAAATCTCAGATCAAGATACTTTGAAATATTACATAAGTATCCCACTTACCCCAGTCATAAACCATGGGTGTACTGGAGCTGGCGTGCTCAACCACACAGGAAATTTTCTCTCCAGGTTTGGGAGTGTACTCCAGTTCGGAGTGTATCTGGTAGTACCAGTCACCATCAGCCATTTCCATTGTTGAAGTCACTTCCGAAGTCATTGCTTTACCATCTCTCACCCAGTAAACTTTGATTTTTTGAGGATAAAATTCATATGCGCTGCAGATTAACATAGCCAAGCGTCCATTAGCCTGTGTCACTGAGCTGAGAGTAACTGTGGGTTTCACTGAAAAAAGAAAAGAAACACTGTAAATATACACTAGATGCCTGGTGTGATAAACTATGATAACTGGTGGTGTCTGACAATTTACAAAACCATAGACTAATACAATCCTTTCCCTTCCGGACTTTTTGGGAATGACTCAACTATCAGAATATGCTCTGAGTAGACCAATCTTACTCCACTTGTTCAAAGGGGTCAGTAAAATCAACTCCTGGCTGCAAATACCAGGTGACAGGCTCCCCACTGCAGCCCTTGTTAAGTTTAAAGTGCACAGGATCAGTCACAGGATCAACACAATGCTCTCCATCCTTTTAACCTTTATATTTATACTGGGTCTAAAATGGGAATATATATTCTCCTAATAAAGTAAAGGTTGGTAAGAAAGAAGACCCCACCAACTATAGGAATTGCACTTTGATATGATTGCCAGTAGTGCATTCTAGCATGGTTCAGAGGGCCCAGATCTTTGACCACTGCATTGCACAGCCTGAGAGTGATTGTCTGGGCGCTTTATCACTCAACAAAACACAAAGGGAGCTTCACACCCTTCCTGCTCTTCTAACGTGCTCTTCCTGCTCTATTTCGATGTTTTAAAGCCAACGCTCTCTGAGATGTGCACATAGGTAGTTGCATCCAGGTTTGGTGCAGGACTACAGGCCAACGAAAATTGCTTTGAAGGATCATGGTTGCACAATCAGGAAGCAAGTCTGGCGAGGTTAGGACTCCCCATTGGTAGAGATGTAGGTGTAACTTGTAAAAAAAGACATACTGCACAGGTTGTCTTTCTGCCCCTGACCCAGGGTCCAGTTGATTCATCTTCTTGCTAGAAGAGATAAGGCTCAAACCTGGCCTTAACAGAACAAGAGACTGGGGGGATGTGAGTAGCGACCCAGAGGTACTACACTACTAAAAAGACAAGACAAAACACATCGCCAGCTGCTTACCAGGAGAGGCATTAGGTAAAAACAGCAGTGGTCACATCTGTGACCGACTGGTCGAATAACCTACAAGGGATCACCCAGGGATCACCCACCTCTAGTCCTACCCGGTTCAATGAATACAGGCAAGAACCATGGCAAAAAGAAATATCAAGGCCTGGCTACTCTGCCATCCAGACTAGTAGACATCCAGACTGATGCATCTGCCGGAAGAAAGGGGGCAACAAAGAGATTAATCTTGCCATGACCCCATGAACCAATCACCCAAAAAATAGGAAGAAGTGGCACAGGAACTCTTTAGCTTGAGCCATACAGCGAGTCAGAACTCTGGAATTTCTGGTGGAATGCTTCTTATCTTCTACTTGTGATCATTTTTTCATGCTTGAATATCTGTGATCATTTTCGTCACTCAGTTTGATTGAGTACAGCTCCGAAAGCAAACGAAAAGAGTGAAGGCCCCGTACCTGGTGCACTTGCTAATTTCACTGCAGAAATAATGTGCAGTTCTTTCATTGGCTTATTATACACAGTTAGAGCAGACTGGCCACCCGAAGAGCAGATTACAATCACTCAATTGAAGATTAAGTGAATGACTGGAATGGAACCGAGAAATTCCACAGTATAACAAGAAGTTCTGAGTTTGTATACAGCAACATGAAAGCAAGTAGCAATAGTGTGATTGGTTTACGGAAAACATTTAGCTATTGTCATCATTTGGCATCTCTACCATTTTCTCCTTCAGGGATGATATATTAGTAAGCAATATACACTGCTGAGTATTTACAAATGTTCAGAATTCTCTAACTTTACTTCAATTTTAAATGACCATTTAAATCTATAAGCATTCATTCCTGATAATCTAAGCTAATGATAAAAACTAAGACTTGGATAGCTTAGTAAATTTGTGTCAAATAAAATCATTGGGTTACTAACCTGTTTGATCCTGTATTGCTGAAGCTCTGGGATTTACATAAATTGAGCATTCTGAATCAACAAAATGAATCTCCTCTTGCAGAAAGGTGCTGTTGTTCCATTTCTTTGCCTGGTACAATCCAAACTCTGTATACCCCACAAATTTGCCTACACTGCTGTTAAACTGCACAAATAAATATTTATTAAAATAATAGTCATCAATAAACACCATGTCACTGAAATTTTGTGAGCTGTAGATGCACTTAGACCAGCGGGCTGTGTAGTATTCAGCAGCTGAAAAAAATGTTCCAAATAAATGTCAGTATAATAAATCATAATAAATCTAATCTGGTCACAATTGTAAATGTGCTACAGTGTAAAGACCTACTTTTACTGCAATTACAACAAACAATGCAAGGTGTAATATATGCTCTAATTTAAATTAATGGATGCATATCACAGAACTGTTTACTCACCACCAACTGCTCCAGTCCACATAAAGAGGGTCATGATAAGATGACCGCTTGATAGTTTCAGCAGCGACATGTTCTCTTGTGCACGCATGTTCTCTTGTGTTTCATTCGCAAGAGTCTATATAACTCCCTAGCAAACCAGTCAGATTGGTAAATTGTTGCTAGGTAGCATCCTTCTTTCATTTTCCTGTGGTAGAAAATACAGTTGTGCTCATAGCCTGGCAAAATATTTGCCTTCAATTCCACTCACATCTCTAATCAGGTTCACCTGCAATATCACCCAATCACTGTCCAACTTTCCAATAAATACCCAATTTCCCTGAAGCCCAGTGTCCGTCGTCAATGTCCTTCTCCCACGTTTACTTCCTAGACTCTTGCTGGCTTTCTTCATCTATTGCTTGGTGAGTTTAGCATTGTTCTATTTACCTGTGCTGTGCTTAATTTGCAGATTCTCGAGACTTACCTTGAATGTTCCTTATGGGTTGCGATCTCCACAGTTAGCATCCTAGCCACTGTGCTCCCTCGTCCTTCCTGGTGGTGTACCCTTCGCCTTGGATAGTCACCTGCTGGATACCACCCATTCCAGCGTGACATAACATCTCCTGGTGTTAGACCTTCCATTTCCAGGTGGACGAGAGGAACTATTATTATAAGAGCACCATCAAGAAAGCACCAGCAAAAAAGACATTCATTGATGTGTATGCTGTGTCATAAATAAACCTCTGCACTGCTCCATCATTGCCCTGTCTCATTTGTGCAGACACTCAGATGCGTGACACATAGTTTGTGGTTGGGTGAATCCATTTATAGTCAAACAACTGTTTTTCATTTTCAGTCGTTTCCGTGGGGAAACATACTGAATAGGAATGAGTTAGAGTGACCTGTTTCCACCACTTTGAAAGGGAAAAATGACCTACTCTCATTCTACTTTTGCTTCAGCGGCCGGACCTTAGGTCGAAACACGTGCGGTATATCCCCCAGCCTATACCACTTTCTGTGGTGAGGACTTTGGACTATGCTTTAGCACCCTCTTCCAGAGTGCCTTCTTTTTAGCCCCTGCATTAAGCTGAGCTACATGTCCTCTTTTTGAAGACCGCACTCCTTCTGGCCCTGGCCTTCCTTTAGAAGGTTGGAGATCTCCATGCGCTGGAGAGTCCTGCCTGGAGTTCAGGCCTGAGGATTCCCTGGTTACTATCAGGCCCAGATTCAGCCCCAATGTCCCATCGGTTCCCTAATGGAACCAGGGGTTGACCTTGCAAACGCTGCCCCGGGAGGTGGCAGACCCAGCTCAGGGTTCACTTTGCCCTTTCAGAGCCTTCCCGCTCTATATGGACCAAACCCGGGAGTTTCATAACTCCCAGCATCTCTTCATATGTTTCAGAGGCCAGCGAGAACACTGTTTCCAAGCAATTGTTAGCTCACTGGATTGTGGAGGCCAACCAGCTTGCTTACCAGGGGAGTGAGATGCCCTACCCTCTTCAGCTGAGGGCCTATTGCTGCCTCGTGGGATTTGGCTTGGGGGCTCTCACTCACCAACATATGTACAGCTCCCAATACCTTCATCAGGTATTGATGTGGCATGTTTTTATACTGCTAGAAAGTGCACTTGGGTAACAACTTCCTCCCCCCTCCGCCATCTGACCGAACGGGGCAGTCAACTCTGCTAGGTTCTGCAGGAGGGTTTTGCCTTCTGGCCTGACCCCTACAGAACGGTGTCTAGATTCGGAGGTACCTTCTTTTGGGCACCTCCTTTCTGTGTATTCCATACAACTCCTTGGTCGGTGGTTATTGTGTTCCCTCCCTTTCATTAGAAATGGAATGATGCTCTTTCCGTCCTTGTCCTTTGCAGGACAGTAGTAATTTTCAGGCCTCAATGTCTCCACTGATTGCTGTAATCGCCTGCCATTGTAAAACATTTTTGCTCTTTCAAAATGGCGGTGACTAATTCCCTGATTAAAAGTTTACTCTTAAAATGTTATATTCCCCATTTTAACATCAATGATGACACTGGGTTTCTTGAGGTAGTTGTTGATGAGGTTCTTTATTTTCTCTGTTGGTAAAGCAGCCCATTCATCTTGGCAAAATACTTCTCTTCTAACACCTTGGACTGTCTTGTATGAACTGCTGGTTTGAGTTTCCACAGAGTGAACTGAGAGCAATGCAGTAGAACCATTAAAACCTTTAGGAGGCTACATTGAACAACTTTGGAGGCCTGTAAGGATTTGTTTGAATCCATACACCACATTGTTTCAGTAAATCCAACAATCTGAAGCTTTCATCTGTCTGCTTTACTGTTGGTTGTGCAGCCTTTGCCCAATTGCAATTACCCAACAATCCATTCCATGGCTGGCTACATTTGAAGTCGTCATTCTGCATTCTTCATTATGACAGGGTTGTCAAAATTCCTGTACAACCACCGCCCTGCAGAGCTTAGCTCCTGGCATAACTAAAAACACCTGATTCAGATTTTCTGTGCCTGAGTCTGTAGAGAATTGTGCTAGCAACACAAAGGTTCAAACCCTTGGCAACTGACAACATGTGTACATTCCTAATAATATAGGTTACATTGGATAAAAGCATCTGGCAAATCTATGAATGTAAATGTTAAATCTTTCTGGCTTGTTAGAAAGGTACAGGTCTATTACATTTGAAAGAATTGAAACTCTGGAGTTTGACACCCCTGCACAAGGCTATAGTCATGATCTGGTCGCTAGAAATGTCAAAATGCTTTTTGCTATAAGGTACCATACTTCATGTTTGCCTTATTCAGGATTCACTAGTCAAGCAATTTAGATGCACAACTAAGTGAATGGCTAAACAAAGAAGTTCAAAACCCCACAATGACATGAGAAAACAAGGCCCGTGATATCACCTGGTATGGAACAACTGGAGTTCTTTCTGGAGGTAAAACCTGTGACTGGCACAAAGCCTTACCCGATGGGGCCCTGTGAGACTCAGCTCGAAGAAGTGACGTGGCATCTACCTCCTGTTGGCCCACCACTTGCAGTAGGAGGCATATGAAGTCATTAAATTCTAGATTTGGTAGCAGAATGCTAGAAGACTTACCTAAGTTAGAGCCGAAGACAAAATATCATCATAAATGCAATTGAGAACATTTGGGTTTAAACAATTATTGACTTAAGAGAAATAAGAAATTAATTTCACACAATTTTTATATTAAATGTTTTATTTCAAGATGCACTTTGAGTAGTATAAACCTGGCAAACACCAGATCATTGCCAGAAGCAAGAAAACAACTGGTCAGACAGCAATCATTGAATCATTGAGCTCTCACACTCCTCATGTGTAGTACAGAACATTTTACAAACCTGAACATAGTTACATTTAAAATAGTATTAAAGCAGGCAGCACGAAATCAAACTCAGATGTACTTTGCACTACAGTGTTTTGTGGCCAAGATTCCAGTTTTAAATCAAATACCATTAAAAATACTAACTATTAAGGCTATCTGTATTGTCTTTCTCTTGCTGAATCCAGATAAAACTAAAATACTACTCATTGGTTTCATCTTAAGTGTGGCTTTTGGTGTGCATACTGATAATAAATCCTCTTTAGTAAAAAACAAACTTCTAATAGATAGAAAAATAACATGTTGATAAAACTGCGTTCTTCCACCTCAGAAACGCTGCAAAAGCACAGAACATGTTATCCTTAGACACAGAAGGTACCCCATGCATTGATGCCCTCCAGAACACTTTATTAGCTACTAAATAAACTATAGTTAGTTCAGAATGCTGCTGCTAGAGTCCTCACCAGGACGAGAAAGCATGATCATATCACACCAAGCTTACCTAATGCATAGTAATGGCACATTTCCAAGTTTTATGAAACTTGACCCAAAACGATTAGTTTAAACACACACCAGTTAATGCTGGTCTAGGAGAAACATAGTTGCTGTCCATCCCTTTAACAAAAGAGAAAATTCCAATCGCAATTCCAAGGATTCCAAAACTCAGACCCACTCCACAAAAGACAGATGGACCAACACTAGGGAGGGCAATGTCAACGTCTGAAAAATAGATGCATGCATATTATTAGAATATAGCATATTATTAAAAATGATTATAAGTATCGGTTGGAAAGTGAATTCACCCCAAAATTTTGTGACAGGTTGACCCTGGAGGGCACTGTGGCTCACAGTGCAGCTGTAAATGTCTCCTTCAGCAGGTGTAAACTGGAGAGTGGAGAAGATGTTGAAGGTACCATCCTCTTTTGGACGGTAGAGGCTTACTTTCTGACCTTTGGTCACTTTGACATTATTTTTAGTCCACGAGATGTTCACTGATGGAGGATAGAAACCAGTCACATGGCAGACCAGACTGTTTTGAACACTGAGCTGTACATCATACTTTGGGAAGATGGAAGTCTGTGGCACATCTACACACAGATCAAAGAAGCATTTTCATTCAGTAAGAAGTTATCCTAGAGCAAATTAGTTCATTGTCTTTTTAAAGTTAAATGGTAAAAGCTTAAGATACAAGCTTTCTTTGTTTTCTTTTTTTTATAACTTACCCATTTCTGGTGTAGGAGTGTTAAAACCTTCCGTGTAGTACTCCAGATGTGATTTGCAAACTTGGACATGATGCAATCCACGTTTATAAAAACCAGGGAATTCCATTTTCCCGGAAAAGTCTGGCAACGTCTTTACTCCTCTTTTCTGATCAAAGTTGACATGCCACAGCTCCTCATCATCAGCTCCAATTAAAAACTCTTGCCTTGTGTTAGAACATAGTACAAATTGGAATCCTTCATGTTCAACTGAAAGATAATAAGTTTTAAAAATGCATGTTACATACGTTATCTCAAAGACGTGAGAACATCTTGCACATTTACATTTCATGTCCTCAGATGAACTCACACACAGTTTTTTGTACAAAGCTTGATGCATTTAGTCTCTCAATGATACTGCAGGTTTTATGTAAAAACTGTCCTCTGATTCTGACACATAGCAGCCTATTGGTTGTGTTAACTTTCCTAAAAACTTGTTTTTAAGGTGATTATTATATATTAAATATCTATCAAGCTGCATATGTATTCACTCTATTGCATTGCTTGCCCCATATACGGCCTACAATTAAATTGCCAGATTCACCAGATATTTGAGTACAATTCTTCATGTTTCAGCTATGACTGTTAGACAGTTTGTTGCTACCCTACACTCAACACTGCATGGTTTTTGAAGGAGGAACGGGAGATATTCTGTAAAGCAGTTCAATTTTGTAGTTTTGATTTTATGTAGGTCTATGATTATGCCAGTGCAGGCGATGCAGATGCTCTGGAACAATGATGAATATGTAACAATTGTGAGTGATATTTAAAAATAGCAATAGTGTTAATTTAACACAATCATTACATTTGCAAATATAATACAAAAACAATTGTAATATATTCCCTTTCATTTTAAAAAGATATCTTCATTTATCATTAAAAACAATTTAGTGTACTATCAAAACTCTAACTCACCTTCTTCAGAACCAGTTGAGAGAACAATGGTTAGGGTGAGAACGATAAAACGTAGGTCCATCTTGAAGATTATGTTCAAACATTAGTCAGGGAAATAAACGCCTGTAGAAAAAAGCAAGGAATTCTGAGCTTGTCCTTCAATTTGACACACCCAGTGACATCACTGTATCTAGGAGAATTGTAAAGCTGAAACAATCTTGTCTATTACATGTTTACAGTCTATGCTGCATGTATTTCTCATTCTCAAATAAACTCTTGTTCAAAATCCCTCCAAAACCAGATGTTTGTGTGATTCCATTCTGTAGAACGTTTTGTAAAGAGTACACTCTCTTTTGTTTAAACTCATGCAGTTCAGTAATCTGGATGTTAGTCCCCCTGTGTGATGTACACTAGTAGCAGTCGAGTTTGTTGTGATCAATTCTGACAGTGCACGCATTAATTTAATTTCAGAAGAAAAAACACTTGGGTTTTCCAAGTGTTGTCCTGACAATAGCAGATCATAAATATAATGTTGCTAATGTTGTTTTGAATGCCATCTTATCTTACACTTAATAAAATTAGGAATCTAGTGTGCACTGTATATTTATAAGTTTAAACTAGTTTGTTCATATTACTTGTCATGCCAACTATGATACAAAAAGCTGTGCAAATAATTGTGATCATATCTACTCAACTGCAGTCGACATTACATTGATTGTCACTGCTGAGAAGAAAAAACTTTAACCCCCTAAACGTATAAATTCTTATTGCCATCTAGTGTGAGTAACATGTCAGAGACTATTGTATTAGCGATTAATGTAAATCTAACAGAGCTAGGTATTTTTAGGTGGATAAAGGGGCATATTATGCAATCTTTAAAGCTTTTGTAATATATATTTGAGCCCTCTATACTAGCACTGCACCGTTAAAAATATAAAATGCAATTTTAATCGTTAAAACTATCTTTGAATCACCTTGTGCCTGTGCATCGTTTACCCTCGTTCTTCAACAGCCACGCCCCCTTTTGGGCTGAATATAATCTGCCAGAATTTAATGGAGAGCAGTAAAACAAAAACAGAGAGCTAAAGAGTGAGAATCGCAAACATATAATTATTGCTGTTATTGCTATGATTATTATTAGCTTTGTTGTGACACCGCAGCACCCGCGCTCTCCCTTAAAACAACCTCACTCTCTTATGAAACTTCAGCGAGCTCTCAATTTTTTTTTACTCACCGGAAACGTCATAATGAGTGGCAGGTAGGGATGGGCGATACCACATTTTTTGAGAAGGTGCTCGCTGCAGAGCCAAATGGGAGGAGCTAGAGCTTTAGCTCCCCCTCGCTGGATCTAGTGGGCGAGGCTTAATACGTCATAGGTCCAGACGCAGGTAGACATTCTGCTAATTTAAGTTAATAGAAACAAATTAATCCAGTGCAACACTTGAAGGACAGGAATACGTGACTATTAAAATACATCTTTTTACAAATGTTGTTGGAATGCTACACTAATCTGTTTTTCCTCTAGTGTGGGAAGTCACATTGCTGGTTTTAGATGACTGGACTGGTTACTTATTTCTTATTACTATAAAAAAAAATCATACATTCACATTTACATACAAAAATGGGCAGATTACATAAATTAGTCAAACGTTATTTGTATTATTATTATTATTATTATTATTATTATTATCTATTACATTAATTAATCAGATTTTTCAGATTAGTTCACAAATAACCCACAGATTAATGTGGTGGACAAAAATTAAAGCAGGATG
>SRMA01026879.1:768039-849798 GCA_007224835.1 Danionella cerebrum | reverse complement strand
AGGAGGAGGAAGTTAGAAAAGCACATGCGTCTCTCTTTGTTGCTCTCTTCTCTCTCTCCCTTGCTCTCGTGTGAGGAGCACGTTGGGACTTGACTCTCTTTCTTTCTCTTTCTTTCTTTTCTTTTCTATCTCAATATATTCTTTTTCCTTCTTTTTCTTCTTTTCTCTTCTGGCGTTCGTTTATATTTTTAATAGGCTCTTAATATACGCTAAACCACGTTCTTCTTCCACGTTAGAGTCACGTGTGTAGGAAATGCTTTGAGACTGCTTATCTTGGTAATAAATAGCCGCATTTGCTGTGTTCTCTCTCAAACGGTCTCCAGTGTTCATTTTCAATTAAGAAGGTAAATTTTAATTACCATAACATTACATAAAATATACTGTAACAAAACTAAACAAACTCAAAAACAAAACAGGAAAAAACTTTAACACAAAAGGCAATCAACGATTGCTAACTAGCTGGCTCCTGGGGAACAAATACAAAAATACAACTTCAAGAATGAGCAAAGCCAAGACAGAAGCACAAGCTTACCCAGACATCAGTATCTAAAATTAATAATAATGAACCGACACAAGGAAGGGGGAGCAAGAACCTTAAGGCAGTGGGCAAACGAGGGAACGATTAACCAGAAATGAGGAGCAGGTGGGGCACATGAGGGCTAATTAACAAACATAAAAATAAGACACACACAGGAAAAGAGGCCACAATAAAAGAGAAGGTGCTCGCTGCAGAGCCAAATGGGAGGAGCTAGAGCTCTAGCTCCCCCTCGCTGGATCTAGTGGGCGGGGCTTAATACGTCATTGGTCCAGACGCAGGTAGAGTCCGTTCGAACTGTACAACCTGTATGGCACGGTAAGACATATGAACTGTACTTTAAAGATAAACGGAACTTTGAGATGTATATAAAATCTAAATCTTACATAAAGGTTGAGTCTATCTAAAATTACAGCCAATAATACATTTAAATTTACAATATAATAATATTAAAAAAAATACAACCAGCCTCTTGGAAATCATACATTCACATTTACAATCAAAAATGGGCAGATTACATAAATTAGTCAAACGTTATTTTTATTATTATTATTATTATTATCTATTACATTAATTAATCAGATTATTCAGATTAACCCACAGATTAATGTGGTGGACAAAAATTAAAGCAGGATGCACAGATAGTAAGCTTTCACATTGCCTACTTATCAAATATTTACATAAGTATTCACAGTGGGACATGGAATTGTACACATTGTATGACAATAAAGCATTATTAAAAAAAGTATTTACGTAATTTTGTAATTTCACAGAAACGATACTGACTATGCTTAAAATCATCAATCATAATCATTACTATGTCTAATATATACAATATTAGACAAAAATATTATCTATGCCAGCATCTTGCGCATCAACACAAGCATTTACTTCCATTACGGTTGAACTTGCACTAACATTAACAGCCACTTGGTGGCGCTTGATAGCGCGTCAAGCCCCGCCCACTAGATCCAGCGAGGGGGAGCTGGAGCTCCAGCGAGGGGGAGCTAGAGCTCTAGCTCCTCCCATTTGGCTCTGCAGCGAGCACCACTTGCATTTTTTGGATTCGATACGATACCGATACAAAAAAAAATCTAAGATAAATAATATTCTATGGACGAACCACAACCAAATATAAAAATTTAGCAACTTTAATAAACTTCATTACAGTAAATCTGCTGAATGAGAGCAGTAAACAATGTATAATATGATTAAACAGTATTTGTAATATAACTGACATCTTAAATGTGCACTGTATTAAACAAATGTATATGTTATGAGAAAAATTAAAGCCTTGAAAATATAATTATCATATGCACATACAACATATTTCCTCTGGTAAGGGAGAATTACCCAAGAAGAAGGTACGTTAAGCTATTCCCAATACTGTAAAAGAGATTAAATAAATGTTAGTGTTACATGGGAGTAAACTTTAGAGGGAAGATTTACACTGATGATATTCTACCTAAAAATGAAAAGGTAAAAGTGTCTAAAAGAGGGAGAGTTTTGTTGACACCAAGCGTGTGCTCTGCTCCTCCACGAAGTTATTAACAATGCTAGCTAGCCAGTAGCTAGACAGAGCTGGATTTCCCGCACTCTGATTGGATGGATGAGTCAATTCAGCTGCGCCAGAGGGGGTGTTTAGCAACACAAATGAAGGTAGTGATAGAACAATATAGTACACTTTCTCCTGTTTTTATACTTTTAATAATGTATTTATAAGTATCAATACATTAGTCATTAGATCGATACCCAAAAATGATGGGTTAGTATCGATCTATCGACACCACAGTATCGATCCGCCCATGGCAGGCACGACTAGATGATCGACGATGAAACCTCAACTGTTTTCATCTGATTTTCTGTTTGTTATTCAAGATAAAGTTGTTAACTTGACTAGGAGATCATATCCACGTTTGGGGAGGCATGTACAGAATATTGGGACAGTATGTGGACTCATAGTTTTGTCATTTTCTAGAAAACAATGCTCTTCACAAATACAATATACAAATACAAACAAAAATAAACAGAATTTAAAAGTTTGCCGCAATTCATTCAGGGACTGTTAATAAATATTTTTTATTATTAATAAATGCTCTGCCGTTGTGGTCAGAGGGTTTCAGCATTTTAAATGTCTGCATTTTAATCCAAGGTGACTATTCCATTGTTTCCATGTCTGATGTGCAAATAGGATTGTGAGAAAAAAGAATAGCAATGTACACTGATCTGAATTTTTGGTCTGAAGTTTTGTGCGACAGCATGCCTCAATCAAAAACCATTGGTGCCAATGGGACAGCTGTTTGAAGAAACGTTTTGCTTTGGCATATTGGATCCATTTTTTCATAAGGAGAAGGTGAGTAGGATGTAAAAGAGCTGCTCTGTGGCACTCATCCTACATTTTCATACTTTGTACAGGAAACATGAAAGAAATGGCCACAAATCCTCTTTTTGCCACATTTTCGACATCCATGATTTTTTCTATATGTTCTTTGATTTCTTCTAAGTTGTCATCTTCTTCTTTTCGGTTTCCCCATAGACTGTACCCAATTGGCCCGGAGTTCATTTGTTGTACTGCAAATGGTATCTTCAGGCAGGGAGCGTCATTGCATCAATATTTCCTCAACTCACTAAGAGCACCCTGCTGAGAAGCCATCCGAAGATTCATGCAAATCTTAATTCAGAACGGTGTGCGAGCATTTATAGATCTCTCCGTGTGAGGCCAATTCATTAATAAAAAACTTACCCACAATTTCAACCATTAAGATATGATCAAAACTTTTAAGAAAATTCATAATTTGGCCTTTTCAAGTTCAAGTCTGGCTCATGAAGTACAATACAATCACTCCTAAAAATATTTTTTTAAGTCAAAAAAGATTGTTTGAAGCTGCATAACCCTACTATTCAAATACCTACTTATCAGATAATGAAACAATTTGAAAATGGCAAAGCAATCCCAATTTTTTTAAAGTAAATCTACAATGCAACATTTGACTATCGGAAACGGTGACTCTCCATCAGTGAGTAACTGAATCCAGCTCCTGTAAAAGAGTAAATAATGTGACATGTCTGTAAAACAGTATGAGTATATATGTTTTTATTACAAAATGTTGTGGTCTAGGAATGCACTTACCATTATTCATTTGGTACCAAGATTCCCACTGTTGAATTAAAGTTTACCAGTTACTACAAACATCATTTACACAATCAATGTATTTCCAAACCTACTTGATGATTTCTTCTTGTAGAAAATGAGTCCAGCAGCTCCGATGATGATTCCCAGCATCAGGCCAGATGCTCCAATGGCAATCCGACTCCTGTCTGGCTCAGGAAGAGAGTTGTCTGTTGGATTTAATCGTCAAAAATAATTTAATTTCATGTACATTATCTCTGTACCAGTAATTCGTGGTAGATGGACGTTCTCTTACCCCAGTTTAGGATGATTGGTCGAGTTGCGCTGGGGTGCTCCACCACACAGGAGATCTTTTCACCAGATTTTGCAGTGTATTCCAGGTGAGAGTGGATCTGGTAGTACCAGTCCCCATTATTTGTCTCCTCAGTGGACGTCACATCAGAGGTCACTGGTTGGCCATTTCTCAACCAGGTGACTTTGATTATTTTTGGGTAGAAGCTGTAAGCACTGCAGAACAGCATAGCTGGGTGTCTGCCTCCAGCCGGCTCCACTAAGTTAAGCGTAACCTGTGGCTTCACTAAAGGAAAAAAAAAAACAATTAGAAAAACAAATAACAGCAAAAAAAAAACAAAACATTTTGAACTATGAGCTCCAGAAATGTTAAAAGCAGAACAAGTATTTCAATATTTGTTTTAAAATAATGAAGAAATGCTTCTCCTAAACACCCCTGAATTTATACCAGACCCACATTTACTGTCTTGGCTAAACTTGGAAACCTGTGTCTTTTGGTGGTCTCTGTACCTTTCCTTTTTCATATGCTCTTGATTTAAGGTGTCATTGAGTGAAAAGAAAGGCACAGAAAATAAAGTGTATTATTATTTATCTTGAATGGGGAAACTGCTCTCTTCTGCCATCAGCCTTAAGTGGTCAGTCAATGAATTACAGTTTCTGTTATTATCTATTACATATTGTTCACACTTACCAACCAAGAAATTCCACAAGGATGCTTTCATCATAAGTGTGAACACACGCTTACATTCACCCAGTTTCATAAATTATAGATTATCATAAAGATGCCACTTGCCTGTTTTTTCAAGGAGACAGCTGTAGTGCACATCAGCATTGTATTTGCAGACTGTTTCCAGCTGAGATCTCTCTCCCTCCAGTAGTTCAGTGTTGTTGTTCCAATACTCTGCGTTTTTAACACCCCAATCATTGAACCCCACATAATACCCCAGAGTGCTGTTGAACTGTGTGAACAACACTTTATTGAAGATGAAACCATCAACATATTCAGCCTCTCTGAATTCACTTGAGGTGTAGGTACACTTTGAAAGGCGGCTGTAATAGTACCCATCACCTGAAAAAGACATGAGCAACAGTCACTCATTATATACATAAATAAATACACATTTTGTGTAGGTTTAATTTACTAAATAGCATCTCAATCTGACCAAACTGGGGTGGGGCTAGATGGATGTGATATTGCATATAACTTGACAATATAAATAAAAATGTATAGAATTTATTCAATTGTATTTTTAACGTGGAAATTTTTAATAAGCTATATTTTTATTGTTAACGGTACCTTTGTATAAAGAGTTTGGTTCAAAACTCTTTAACGAGTCAACGATAAATGATTCAACAAACACATTCGACCAATCACAGCACACTTTTTTTTCCTTGTTCTGTCCTGCTTAAAAGCCACCATATGGGGGAGTCAGGTGTAGATACTTAATTTGAGCTGGACAGTTTTGTTATCTCCAGAAGAGTGAACACCCGGGGCCTGTATCATGAACGTAGATGAACAAACTCAGAGTTACAGGATTAGTTTTGGGTTGACAAATCCAAACCAATGCAATCAGGCATTAATGGTACCATGATGAAGCTCATCAACTTTCTTTGTTAACCCAGGCTTTGATTCTTAAGCATGATTATTTGAGGCACGCGCGTGCACATAAAAGAGTGACGTGCCACCGAACAACCAATTGCGTTCGACATGGAGAGAGGGAGGTCCTTATATTTCTCCGCTGAGGAGCAAACTATCATAATACAGAAATACAATGAATTTAAGCACGTTTTACAAGCGCGCAGCAATAGCGTGTCTGCTGCCAAAGCGAGAGAAGACTGTTGGAGAAAGATTGCGGAGTATTTTTTTAATCTAAATACTCACCTAACTAAAGCTAAAAATATCACAATCATAGTACACCTACCTGAATATTAAGGCTGTGAAAAGACTTCCTAATTACATAGTCTGCCTCATGGTCTCCTAGAGCTGTGGAGATTGCAGCATGCGTGCAGTCTATTGCTCCTATGACTCTAGGGAATCTTTTTAGATAAAAGTACTGTATTATAGTAAACATGTAGGTGTAATAAGAGAAATAAAATTATGTGATTTTATTAATATATCTCACCTGCAATTTTATAAAAACCCTCTTTAATTGATAAGGTCGATAAAAAGCCAGGGAATACAATAAAGCTGTTTAGGTAGCCTTGCAGTGCGAGGACCACCTTACGAATGGTTCGACAAACCGTGTTTTTTCTTAGGTGCTCTGCATCACCGATTGCATACAAGTATGTTCCGCTTGCAAAAAACCGCAACGCAATCGATGCGCCACATTTGTTATGTGCGGCTCTAGAAGTTCGCAAAGATACAATATGCCTTCGGCGGAAAATCTGTATCTTTCATACAAGTAACTATCAGGGAAGGCAATGGGATCTTGTCTGTCCCTGAAAACTCTTCTCTGCGAAGCGCTCTTCGAACAATTTGCGCGGAAATGTCCACGGGATTTCTCAGAAAAGGACAAGCCATTGCAACAGACACTAGAAATTAGTTGCGTCACTTAAATGTTCACTACTGATTGGTCAAATTTCGTTTTGGGATCTCGAATCCAGAACTTAACCTGCCCCGGAGCAGGTTAGCCGTGCAGCGCAAGTTACCATGGCAATGAACACCAACTGAAGCCGAGTTTCTTTCATGGTACCTAAAACCCAGCATTGGTGCAAACTAATCCTAAACTTACCTGGCTAGCCAGCTAATCCGGCTTCATGGTACAGGCCCCCGGTGTGGTGTTTCCTCCTCAGGATGTAAGCAGTGAATTTATGTAGTTATTTATTTATTTGTTTCTTTTTTCCCATGGACATGGGAAAGTACATGTGAGATATTGTACATGCAGACACAACCTGAACAAACAAGAAATAATAAAGAACAAAACCTAAATGAGCACAATTAAGTAAATATATAAATATTAATGTTATCGCGTCTAGGAGTTCAAGTCCAGTTTGTAAATGATGATGTGTGGTTAATAAGCCGATGTAGATTCCCGAGAGCGGTTATCTTGGATTTATGTGCTGAATTGAGTCCAACACTTCAGCGACAACTGCTTTTAGGGTCTCCACCTCCCCTACAAGAATTTCAATATTTGTTTCTGAGAAATTCCTTTTTTCCTCTTTTACGCACTCTTTTATACGACCCAGTTCATCTGCATCAGGACATTTTACACTTTCAGGGCAAGTATCTTAATAATGGAATTTTTTAAAGGATGGTTACTAGTGTTTCATGTGTCTCTATTGTGTGAGAGACTTTTTTCTGACTAACCGTTGTGGTTGCAACTGCAAGAGTTCTGTAGTATTCACTTTTCTTCAAATGGGATGTTATAACTTTTTATATAATTTCATAACTTGAGTGTGTGCGTATATTTTATTACTTAATTTGAAATTGTGAATAATTGACAGTTTTCATATAGTGATAACGAGTAATAATATTTGGTTTTAGCAAAGTATATAGTTGATATAGCAACTGATGCAGTCAAAACAACTTAGAAAACAAAGTTGAGACAAATACAGCAAGGCAGTACAATCAAATTCATTTCTGGGTAGAAACAAAGATGAACCTCAAGTTGAGTTGACATGCGTTTTTAAGGCAGCTGGTGAAATTTAAATTTCCAGTTTAACGCACTTTAAATGTTTTACAGTGTACAGATGTCACAACGATTACCAAATCACTCAAAATTCAATAAAAGAGGTGATAACCAATTACCGGTATATATGTTCCCGTACATAGCCTCAAGGATTTCATAAATTCTTGAAGCATTCATATCCAAAACATAATAATTAGGAGTGTTTTAAGCCAAACACGACGAGATGATTAAAAATGTGGTTAATCCTGACTTGCTGCAATCTATACAGAGGACCAGCTTCCTGCTACTACTGAAAATAATATTTAAAGATATAACATTTATGGATTTAAGTTTTTGCAGACAAATTCTTCCTATGTATTGAATGGCTCATTTAGACAATAATAATCATGATAATCCATCACATCCATTTATGATAATTATTTAATACAAATGAAAATCTTAATTTATACTCACATGCTGCGATAAATGTAGACAGAAACAGAATGAGGACGACAACTTGAAAATTGTGCACAGACATTTTCACAGACTGTAAGTCTCTCGACTAAACTAGTCTAAGGAAATGTTTTCTTGAAGTTCGAGGAAAGTACCTGGGCTGACAAAGGAAGCAGTGCCAAATGAAGTGTCAAGGGTTGCCAGGTAAAACTCTTCTTTCTCTTCGATGGGAGTAACTTTATAGGATTGCTCAGTAGCCCCAGAGTCTATAGCCACACCTCATCATCACTCCCCATTCCCAATAATCAGAACATATGCTGTACACTGACAAACTTGGTGTTTTGTTGGGGTGAATCGTTAAAAAAGCACAGTTCCTTCTCTCCGATCTCCATGCTGAATAAAGGATTGGCTGCTCCAAATGGCTTTTCCAAACACTCCCTAGATCAGTGGTTCTCAAAGTGGGGGGTGCACCTGGCAAGGTGGGCGCACAGGCACTGCATGGGGGGGCGCAGATCATCAGCAGATGAGAAGAAAAGAACAAAACAATAAACAGCCAAAAGACGTAGAGCTGTCAAACTCAAGGCCCGCGGGCCAGATGTGGCCCACCATGTAATCTAATGTGGCCCGCGAGAGCTTAAAAGTTTTGAGTGTCTAAAAAAAAATACATTTCCCACAATGCCTTTGGCTACGGTAGCTGCAACGATGTTTCCGCATCCATACTCTCGAGTGAAACTGCAGAGCTGCCAACTCTCACACTGAACGTAAGACTCTCGCATTTGAGTGATCTCTCACGCCACACCTCCGATTTCTCACGCTAAAATAAACTTCAAGATGTGAAATGGGCGGAGCTAAAAGTTTATCTGTGATGTGTTTCTGGAGCCTGATGATAAAAGATGATGATCGATATGCATCGTCTTCAGTCTGTGAGGTTTTTTTTTCGCTAAACAAATTACAAAAATGCTATTTTTCTTTATTCACTTGGACAGTTTGGTCCTTCATTAATGGAGTTCTGTGGGTTTTCATAAGCTGACAAAAATCAAAAGGATTAATGTTTGAACAACAAGCAACAAGTTGTTTCTTTGCAACTGAATTGTCCCTTGAATAAGTTATAAAAAATGAGTTATTTAACATTAAGGAGTAGTTATATTTATTTTACATTAAAATAATTATTTATTAATTATTAAATAATTATTATTTTACATCTGGGGGGGCCCAGATTCTTTTAAAGGTTTAAAGGGGGGCTCGACCAAAAAAGTTTGAGAACCACTGCCCTTGATCAAATGTAGAGTTGATTAGTTTTTGAAGTCCTGGCATGTCCCTTCATTGGATCAATGTTCAATGGCTGCTCCCATGCTTTCAGCAATGGTGGATGAAAACTGACTTGAGCAAAAAATAAAATTAAAAAAGACTAAACTTCACTGAAGGACATATATATTAGTGAGGGAAATGTGTGAGTTATGGTAGCTGCAGCTGCTCTATACCACCCCGGCAAACATTCTATATCGGAAAGACGTCCTTCTAACCTCTTGTTTGTTCACAAGGAGTTGGCACAGCGGGTGTTTGCTGGGACATTTATCCATCTGAATTAGTTGTTATGAAAAAACTGAATAGCTTGACAATGAAAATGTTTGGAATAGATCCTCTTCTGGTGATTTCCCAGTAATTGTTTTAGTATTTAACAGCGGAACAGATTGATAAAATCTGTTGGATATTTCAACAATCTGTTGACTAACATTAAATAACGTTGCAATCCCTAAGTTTTAATTGCAAAACATCTTTTAACCTTTACAGAGAACACTGGGTCACCCCTCGAATTTTTATTTCTTTTTTTACTTGTCCTGTCCTGCTTAAAAGCCACCACATGGTGGGGTAGGTGCTTAGTTTGAGCTGGAAAGTTTTTGTTATCTCCAGTGCAGTTAACACCTGGTGTGGTGTTTCCTCCTCTGGATGGAAGCCGTTAATTTATGTAAATATTTTTTCGATGGACCAGTTTGCATTAAATACATCAGGACAGGAGGGTGTTGAAAGGAAAAGATTCACGAGTGGGAAGATATGACAAAAATTGCAGCTGCAACAAAAGTGATAGCACATACCAGCAATAAACCATCAATGTCCCGCAAATTGACTGTCGGCTTTATTATATTTATTATAGTTTATTGATCACAGTTTATTGATCAGAAAAGCAAATATTATAAACACAAAAGGAAAAAAAAAAGAAAAAAACCTGAATAACAAAAGACTTCTCCAAAGGAGGAGGAATGAACTAAACTAAATTAACAAATAACCAGGCTTTGTTCACAAACTTACTATAGTCACACAGAAGGCTTGTGCTGCATGACGGTGATCTATTGTGATCAACAATGGTCCCATGCCACGCTCACGTAAGTGCGGGAAGATGTACACAGGATAACATAAAGCACCTGTGGAGTACTGAAACTGAATAGGAAGGGCAGGGAAACAGAATGAGCGATCATGTGACAAAACTTCGATCACATGACCAAGGTGGAAGTAAATACACAGGAAAACTATGAAATGGGCGAAAAGGAGAAAATATTTGCATGAATAAAACAAACTGTGACAAAATGTCCTTCCTTTTTTTAACACGGAAGATATTTAAAATAATTGCATGTGTTAAAGTGCTGATTTTGACAGCACTGATAAGTATATATATGATACATCTAAATAATCCAAAATAGCCTTTATACAACATGAATAAAAAAAATATTCTGTAATTATTATGTGATTATTCGTTCATTCCCATAAACTATAAAAAGAAAGAGTCATGTGCTCAGAGCGTAATCATTTCAGAGTAAATCTAAAGTAATAATGTAAAAAAGTTATCACAGAGAACAAAAAAATATTTTATTCCAAGACCAACTGGAAAAGTGAAGCACTTGACTAATTTGTTCGGTTATTTTGACAATTTCTCGGAAACTAATGTTGTTTTTTCAGCAAAACCAACAAAGCTTTCAAATATTTTATTTATTTGCAGTTGATTCCTTTAACAAGGAAGAAAGTTCCGGCAGCAACTCCCAGCAGCCCCAGAAACAAACCCAGTCCACAGAACACTGAGGCTCCAACACTGGCAGTCGTAAATTCCACCTCTGAAAAACAAAAGTCATTTTGTTGCGTCTTATATCTAATGAACATGAAATTTTTCATGAGAAATGTTTACGATGAACAATATGTGGAAAAACCTCACCCCATATTTTAGTCTGAGCCTGATCCAGGGTTTTGTGGTTCACGCTGCAGCTGTATATGTTTCCTTTCACTGGAATGAAACGCAAAGTGGAGAAAATGTTGTATGTGCCGTCATTATTTGGCCGATACCGGCTCAGACTCATGCCCTCCTTTAAAATCTCATTGTTCTTCGTCCAGGAGATTGTGACCGGTGGAGGGAAGAATCCAGTCACATGACAGATGAGCTTGTTCTCGACATCTGGCACCAAAACATCTCTGGAATAGATGGATGTCTGAGGGGGGTCTGCGAAGAGCATTTATCAGATAGAAAACAGTTGTATGCAGAGATCACTTTTATAAATATTTTTAGCTATGTAAATTGTTACATATTGTATGAGACAGGAAGTGAAATGGTCTCAAAACAAATTCTTTGCCTCTTCAATTTCACAAAGGTGTCGTCATTCAAAATGTGTTCAACTACACATTTGTTTAAGGCCTCACCCGTGTTCTCTGCAGGTGATCCAGCGCACTTAATGGAGATGGCTAGATTGATTTTGCAAAGTTCAATTTCAGCAAGACCTGTATCATATGTTTCATCATAACTAAAAGGATCTGCAAAGTCTGGCAACGTCATCTCTCCTGTTTTCCTTTTGAAATCTGTATGGTACAATTCCTCTCCGTCTAGGGCATAAAAGCGCTGTTTCTCTGTATCTGAACATCCAAACATGTACATTTCTTCATGCACATCTGCAAGGAAAACACAAGAAGGGTTAATATCACGTCTAAACGACAGAGTTGTTCCTTTACAAAGTGAAGCAGTGTATGTTTAAATTTACACTTTAAAACCTGAAACACTGAAACAGTTTATTATTGACAGGTTTAAAAATGTATATAGGGCTAAAGACTGTAAAAATGGGTTTGTTGCCTCTTTCAGCACAGTCCTTGGATGAAATCACTATTTTTAGTAACTATCTATAAGAGCCGTACATATTTGTGTTCAAACCAGCATGAAATCTATAGATACACGTATGTTGTCAGGGACTTTTGTAGGATTATAGTCAACTGTGTGATCAACCAATTACAGTGGTACCTCGATTTGAATTTAATCTGTTCCACGGTGGCCTTCATATCCTGAATTTTTCGTATCTCGAAGTAAGTTTTACATGTAAAACGCCTAATCCGTGCAACGGCTCTCAGAAACAACAGAATAAGTTGATAAAAAACGGAAAACCAGAGAAAAATCAAGTAACGTTTCTTCAATCCTTAAATCTACACATTGTTAATGTTATAAATGATAATAAAAGAATGAAAACGAATAAAATAAATGCAAAATAATATGTACACAAATATGAAACCTTACCTTTCGAGTGAGGCGATGTGTGTTTTTACGAATTACGAATAATACCAACACGAAACCAAAATCCTAAAAGAAATAACGTTTATAAAGTGGAATGTCCACTTTATAAACAGGACACTTTGACTTAAAAAACCTTTATTAACCTTAACCTTTATTAGGACACATTATTAGTAATCCACACACAATGTTTTGCTTGAATAAAACCAATTTAAAGCTTTTTTGGTGTAAAATGATCCACGTTACCATTGTCTGTCAATGGGACATTGACCCAGAGGTGCCACACAACTTCAGAACTTAAAAGCGGATAGGAGAGCAGAACTTTTGGTGAGTTTACTGCCGTCACGTGACGTCCAGCGTTGACAAATGTCAACAATGTGGTATGTGTACGTACGTATTTCTCGGATTGTGTTTTTAGTATCTTGGAATTTTCTTCAGATCTTGAAGCAAAATCATTTTCAAGAGATCCTTTGAATCTTGGATTTTTCATAACGTGAAGCATTCGTATCTCGAGGATTCAACATAGATTGAAATCCAGTCATGAACAGAAACAGCTGTGTAGGACAAACTGATCACAAGGTGAGGTTGAGAAAGATAGTTTGTAGTCAGGGTAAGATTGAGCAGAGCAACAAGAAACAAGGTAGTTACTCTGCATCAAAAAAAGTCTCTCCACGGTAGTTGGCCATTAAAAAGCAGATAAAAGACACATCAAGCTAATTTCCCTTCGTAAATAAAAGATGTCCAGCAGTGCCATCTGCTCCGATCTGAAAGAAACTGTGTACTGTCCAGAAAAGTCTAGTGTCAAACTCAAGGCCCGCGGGCCAGATGTGGCCCGCCGTGTAATCTAATGTGGCCTGCGAAAGCTTAAGAGTTTTGAGTGTCGGAAAAAAAAGAAAACGAAAAAAAAAAACTAAATTCCATCAGCTATTTTTCTTTATTCACTTGGACAGTTTGATCCTTCATTAATGGAGTTATGTGGGTTTTCATAAGCTGACAAAAAAAACAAAAGGATTTATATTAGAACAACAAACATACAATTGTTTCTATGCAACTGAATTGTCACTTGAATAAGTTATAAATAATGAGTTATTTAACATTAAGGAGTAGTTTACATTACATTCAATTACATTGTTTTACATTTATAAGTTACATGAGGACAGCCATTATGCTAATGTGGCCCTCAATGAAAATGAGTTTGACACCCCTGGTCTAGACAAAAGTGGTCCTCATGGAAGACTTGCCACTAAAAGCCATACCTCAAATGGTATACGAGTAGCCTTCGAATTTATTCTCCAGCAGGACAATGTGCCAAACATAAAGCAATAATCATTAAGATTCATCTGGAGAACAAAAAAATACTGATAGTTGTGCCTGATCTCGACATCATCGAGTGTGTCTGGGATTCCAAGAAGAGATAGAAGGATGTGAGAAAGCTACATCCAGAAGATCGGTGTTTAGTTCAAGATGTTTGGAACGACCATCAAACTTAAATTAAAAAATGTAAGGAAAAAAAATCTATTTTTATGGCATTTTTGTTTTACAGAATCTGCCCAAAAAATGTCACAGCCACCGTAGGTGAAATGAATCACTGCGTTCCTTGAGGAATGCTGAGTTTGGGGTTTATTGTAAAGAGAGAAGCTCCCCAAAATCAAATATGAGAAATGGAAGATGCACAGGATGATATTAAATATAGTTAACATTTTATACATTTTGGCTGTTTTTAAAACAATTAGATAGCTTTGATCAATGCATATTAAAGTAATGTCTACCATGTCAATGTCTCTTTATTCTCAACTGTATTCTCTGTTCTGATACATGTACAAATCTAAATTACATGCAGGCATCAAACTGTTTTTGCAGTTAGTAAATTAGTAATTCTATCATTTCTCACACTCACCATTGAACTCAGAAGAAACAAGCACACTAAGTGTGAGGAGGAGCACATAGACCTTCATGCTTCTCTCAATGGCAGACGGATAAATAAATAAATTGTTTCCTTTAGCAAACTACTTCCTCTTGTGAACCACAAAGGTGCTTCAGACTCACCAAAGCCAATCAAATCTCCTTCCTCTCAGATGCCTCTGTTTCTTGGTAAAATATTTTTTTGTTCATTAAAGAGCAAAAGTATCAAAACCTAAGTGCTTACTTTCAATAAATCAATGATTTTTGTAGTGAATTAGCCATTGACTATACAATTTCATTATAGATTTTACTTATTACAGATAAATATAAAATGTAGATAGTACATGTTTATTATTCTTTAGACATTTTCTCGTAGAGACAGCAGTTTGGCTAAGAGTGAGATGAGGAGACTTTAGCTTCCAGCCTGGAGATTCCCAAAGCCTTGTTTTCTCTCAAACGAACATAATCTAACCCTTAAACCCATCTATATGTTACATCTATTTCACAGACATACAACTGACAAAACATTTCATTGTAATATTGAGATTTATTTGCATCTTCAGAGCACATTAACTCAGAGTTTCCCAAATTTCGATATCTCATTAGAGCTCGAATGGGTGCCTTTTCTGTCCCTGGAACTTTACATGTATAAAAAAACATTAGAATGGCTTCATAAATTCATATTATTATCAAGCAAAGTGTACAAAATACTACTCCTATTGCAAATGTAAGCCGTAACATTTTAAATATTGATAAAATCCACATAAAGCACTGAAAAATTGCAATCTCTGATGCTACACTTCACCAAAAAATAATGCTTCTTTTGCATTTCAAAACCATATATAACATTTGTTTAAAAATATTTATTCACACAAATATCTATATTTTCTTAGATAATAAAAACATTTTAGTCATGTCCCCAGCGTTTTACTCACTCCTGTTACACTAACCCATCCCCCTCCTGAAAAACAGGGGAATTTCCATAAGTCAGGACGTTTCAGCAGAGAGTTGCATAACTTGGATCTTTAGACCAAGGGTTTCTTATTTACATATTTGATGATTTTTTTGGTGATATAATGGAGCATTATTTAAAAAATACTATTGTTTTACTTAAAATATTTTCAGAGATTTAATTAGTGTAAAAAAGCACATATTTGGTAAATAACTGAATCTCCAGGTTCTGTAATCATGTGGCTGTTTAGCATGTATTTGCTAAAAACTCTGTCCTGTTAAAAAAGAAAGTTAGTAGCAAGAAAAACAGCAGACATCTTTGGATTAAAAATGTAATAAAACATTACAGATGCTTAAGATGGACCAATCCCCGTTTCGTTTGGAATAATTGAGCATTCCAGTCTGAACATCACACTGACAGGAAACGTTCAGGTGTTAAATAATAAGAAGAATACAGACGACAGAGTTTGTATTGAGGTACAGAAGCAAAGGGACCCCAGAGTGACCATTAGGGGGAAAAGAACAAACTACATCTGTTACACACTTGCTGTGATGCCCAAGATGTAAGTACATTTTTTGTGCACAAAGTATCAAGATTTTCAGAACTAGACGAAGAGTCTTAGATATACGCTCGAGAGATATTCACTCATATATTATACGCCACTCTCAACGCTCCAGTTCAACAAGGACTGTTGTCGAAGTGGTGGGCCACATCAAATTGTAAATATTTTAATGGTAACAGTTTAAATAAACACTGGCATTTAATGTCTCTCCATTTCAGCTTTTAATGTTCATTATTGTTTAAGGTAATCTAGAACAGGGACATCTGGTGGCCAGGTGGAGTAGAAGCGACCTCCTAAGAGCAGAGACGTGGTCAAGACTGAAGTGGTGAGTCATTCCATAGAAATATTATGTTTTTGTAATGAGAATTACATGAAAAATAACAGATTTACCTTTTCCTGTAATGCCTCGGATGTTGTATTTAGATAAACACAAGCATAATACAGAAAAAAAACTCAATATCTTTAGAAAATAATGTCAACAAAGTCAAGTTCTACTTTATAAATATCAAGATTTAAATATTCTCCACTTTGACGGGTTTCAGTCTGCTGCTCATCTGAGTTATCGCCTCCTTGGCTTTAAAAAATATTCTTTCTCATTGAACAGATGAAGCTGGAAAGCACAGAAACTTGAGGCAAGTTTGTATTTTGTGGGTTACATTGCATAAAAGCATTGCATTTTCTTACATTCCACATTTTAAAGTAATATTAATATTAATCTTTTATAGAAATCAGGAAGATGCAGCGAGGATATCTGAAGATTTCAACGTCATGATGTAAGCACCAAAACAGTGTTTTTAAGCATTTTCCCTGGTTGAATTTGAACCTTTGGAAATATAAATATAACGAAGATTCCATTAGTTTCTTCCAAAATGAAAAAAAAAATCCAAATATTCCATATAAGCCAAAAACCTCTGATCTGGGTGTGCAGCAACCTACATGTCGAAATATCATTTTCTATCTCATCTCTCTGCAATCCCTGTCCTCTCTTGCATATCTTGACCCCTCATAAAGTTGCAGCAGCTTTGGGGTTGAGGAGTGTCATTTCCTCTGGTGCATTCCTTTCCTCACCTTTTGACCCAGTATCTAGTACAAGACACAAGTGGCTTCAGGCTGATCTTTGCTTAAACTTGAAAATTGATGTGAAACTTCCATCTAATTTTGCAAATCAACCCTAAACTCCGAAGGGAAGCTTCACCAGAGAAAAGGTTTCCAGGACCAAGCAGCTGCATTCAAACCATACATCACCAAGTACAATTCAAAGCTTTAGACGCAGTCGTGTGAAGCACTGCTGGTAGGATTCTAGTTAAGTCTAGATGATTTCTCTGGAGTATAAAACAACAATCCAGCAGCAACCCTCTGGTAATATATTTAATCCCAAGAGATTAAGCATTAGACAACTACACCATCACATCTTCGTTATAGAAATCAAAGCTACAGATAAACACAATACATGTCACAACAATACAAAGAGAGAGGCTTTTCCTGCTCTTTTTTCTTAAGAACACAAACAAACACACCTTGCACTTGAAAATGTGTCTGATATCATCACAAAATTATAGAAGATGTAAATAAAGTACATCGAAGACACCTTCAGCTCATTTGTTTTTTGGAAAATCTGTTCCTCATCTTCCTCTCAACAGTAGAATTTACAGGCCAATCAAATACAGTTATATCATGGCTGTTCAACGGTGAGTTGGTTGATTTGCGTTGTGGGCAGATGCTAGAAAATAAAATCATAATTCCCAAAAAAGCTTCTCAGCAGAAGGAAGTGCTCTCAAATTTCCAAGTAGACGCTACACTCGCTGTGGACTTGATAAAAAACAACGAACCCACACCTGCAGATAACTTTAAGCCATTTAACTTTAACTTTAAGCAATTTTTACATTTACTTTTATATATTCTAATAGACCTGCTTAAATTTAGCACTTAAAGGTCAGATAAACCCTGGATGGGTTACTAGGCCATCACAGGGAAAATGTGTGCTAAAAAGACAAGATGAATTGTGCTCTAGGTGGCAGTATTATGTTAACAGTGATCTCTCAAAACAGAATAAACATGTTTTCAGTTTCTGACCACAAGATGTCAGTATAACCATTGCGGTGGTCTGACTGCACAGCACAAGAGCATGAGATCAGTCATGTTTATCAAGTTTTGGAAAGTCCCCAGAGCCCCATGGAAATAAACCATACCAAACTAGATTAACCAAACATTTACATAGCACTGAAATTCTTTCATTAACCAGAGTTTTTATGAAAATGTCATGCCATCTTTAACTCGTGATTTTTTATTCATCTTTTTTTTTATCAAAATGCAAAATAGACAATCCTCTAGAATAGAAATCTTCTTGGTCTTGATTTATAGATTAATCATCAGAGATTGACGACGCAGCTGACATTTGATATTGGAGAACACAGAAAACAAGCTGTGGTTTCATTTCAGAGGCATTTCTCAAACAAAACCACATCCAAACCAGAGATATTTTATTACACAGAACATCTGCAAACAAAGCAAAATATGATCACTTTTTATTTTATATATGAATTGCATTTACAATCATTTTTATTATTGTCATCAAACTATGGTTTAATAAACAGAGAAAATCAATTCTAAACGTGGTTTGGTTAAAGAGAAAGTGTTGTAGATGTGAAACATGAGCCACAAACCAGTTTGAAGAAGTGTCCTCCTGCAGCCTCTGATCCAACGAGAGGTTTGAAATATTGAGATGTCATCAGTTGCTGGTGAGATTCAAGTTCCTTTAGAATCTTTCAATGGATTCTCTCAAAATAACAGCTGCCATTTCTCTGTGGCAATCTAAATCCACAACGAATTTCTTGTATGTTCAAAGGTGCTCCGTTACAGATTTAACAAAGAATTAAATTAAATATAAAATATCAATCCCTCCTCCCATTTTCATCTGATTAATCCAGCAATTGGTTGAGGGGGCATCAATCTAAGCGCGGGCACTTCCTCCAGCTCCTCAGTGGAACAAGTTCCACACGGCCATCAATTCTGTCACTGGAAGCTCTGGACTGGTTACATTGAGAGAGCAGCACATAAAGCCTTAAAAATCTGACTTACAAGAAATGCTAAGAATATAAGATAATAAACTGTTGAGAATAAATTATAAACAGACTGTTGTTAATGTTGGTCAGAGCTTCTTATAGTATTTAGAGCGGCAGAGAAGACCTTGCAGGCCCTGAAGTATCTTTGGAGCTGTTACAAATGTAACTGAACGGTTAACTTCTCTAAATTTTATTTACCAAACTTAAACTGTGAAAATACAACTAGTGGCTTGGAACCTCGCAATCATTAATTAACTGTAAATGATCAATGAAACGTTTAAAAGTGCATGAAATTGCATCCCTCCCAGGTGCTCACCATCGATGAGACGGATGTGAGTGAAAGTCCAAAGTAACCCAACTTCCCTCATCTGAGCCATATCATGCCAGTCCACTCAGAACTGGTATCTTCATCCCTCTTTTCCAGACATTTGGCAGTTTCTTGACATTAAAAGCTGGATTTTTCAATGTAAGGTTTCATGCAGGAGATTTGAAACATAGGATGGATTCTGAACCGGGAATTGTTTAAATGAAACATGATGGGACTCATTACTTTAATGAAAGAGAGGAAGAATAAATTCCAAAGGCCAGTTCCAAGAAGGAACCTTGAGAGGGAGATGACGCACCGTTTAACCAAAAATCTAACAATAGCTGTGTGTCAATCCAGGTTCCGAAAGCCTTCGGAGGGTTCTTCCTACCCTTCCAATCTTATGAATGCTGGGGCTTGAAAGGATCCTCCGAAGGCTGCTTAAACCCTTGGTAAACGGGACAGTCTAGCCTCTTCTTCTTTGGTGTTTTGCTTATGGTCCATTAGCGCCACCAGCTGGATCAGTAGTTCAGATCCCGAAATGAATGAATGAAACATTCATTTTCACAAAATGTCATTCATTTTCCAACCCGTTTATTCCTTTTTTGGGGTCATGGGGGTCTCCCGTTGCCTGTCACACATTTGGCAAGAAGCACACCATGGACAAACATTCACTCACATAAATAAACATAAATACATCGCCCAATATTTAGTTCACATTTACTTGGCTACGTGTGTTAATGCTGTTAATGTCATGTTTTTAAAATAAAAAAATATGTTTTAAAATGCTACTATCACTAACAGCATTTAAACAGTCCCTTGAAAACAATCCTTTGAATGTTACTAACATGTAAATTCTAATTCAAGTTTTTTTCTGTGTTGATTCTGTTGAAAAAACACAAAGCATTGTGGGAAAACTGAGGCCACGAAGGATGGTTGCGATGCTTCCTCTGAATTCAGGGGAAAGTAGGAAGCATTTTGTGTTTTAAGGACCCTTCGAGTTTTGGCGAGACTGTCTTTGCTCAGCGTTGTGACGTAAGTGGCCTTAAAATACACACTCGGGAGGATGCACACTTCTGGATTGGGACACAGCTACGCGCTTGCACTCTGTTGAGATTACCTGTGTGATGCAATGCATTCTTGTGATTTCATACATGTTTGTGCCCAAAAAAAGTACCCAGCAAACATCCGCTTTGCCAAAGACGTCCAAAAGACGTTGTTTTGACTGCTTTTGAACCAACACTGAATGTTTGCCGGGTAAAGTCCTTTCATGTCAATAATATATTTCAAAAGGTGATACTTGTTTGATAAATAAGCTCACTATACACACAAAGTGAAATATTTCATGCCTTAGATTAAAGATTAAAAAGTAAAGATAAAAATTTTAATATAAGATTATAATATGTGACAAATGATAAAGGATCGCAAACATTTCAAAGTGTGTTAATGTAGTGTAGTATGTCATCAGTGCTCTTTACAGCTTCTCACAGCTCGACATGGAGGCGATCAGTCTATGACAAAGTTGAGGTGTTGCTGGGAATCAAAGTTTCGTTAATATTGGTTCCTCTTCTTCCTTTTCACAATAGCCCATAGACTTTCAACAGGGTTTAAGTCAGATGAGGTTGACGGCAAATCATGGCTATTAAACCAGAGCTGGTAGTTTTGGCTTTGTTTGCAAGTGTCAATTCTTGCCAGAAAATAAAATTATCATCTCCAAAGAGTTATTTAAAATTTCTAGAAAACTGTGGTCTTGATAAAAGATAGTGGACCCACACCAGCAGATCACACAGCTCCCCAAACCATCAATGACTGTGGAAACGGATCTTTTTGCGATTTACTATTCTATATTAATTCATTCATTTTCCAACAGGCTTATTTCCTTTCAGGGCCACGGTAGTCCGCCGGTGCCCATCTCCAGCTCACACCAGGCGAGAGGCGGTGGCACACCCTGGACAGGTTGCCAGTCCATCGCAGTATTGTATATTCTATAGACATAAATGTGGGTTTCACAAGAAACTTGGTAAAAACGTACTCCCCTTAGACCAGGAGTGGGCAAACAGTACAAACACTGGCAACTTTAAACAAACCAGGGAGAGGTTAATCAGTAGAATCAGGTGTGTTTCATGAAGGTTGCATCTAAACTGTGCAGGGCTCTCCTTGCCCACCTCTTCCTTAGACCCTCCGATACTGGGTTGCTAGGCCATCAGAGAATAACTGAATTCTAACAAAAGTGAATCAAAGAAAATGCAAATACGTGCAAAAAACCCACCATATGGTGGTGCTCTAGGTGGCAGTATTATCCTAACAGCTGTCTCTGACCACATAGTATCGGCATAACCTTTGTGATGGTCTGACTGCATGCAGGAGAAACTGTGAACCTGTGACAAGAGCATTCCAGAATGATTAAAGTGATTTTATTTCAGTGTAAAGTAACCAAAAGAGCTCTAGGACCTCTTTTGTTTCTCAAACACAATAACTTTTACGAGGGACGAACTGTTGAACATTCGGCAGAACGGACCTGAAAACCTCCTACCGGATTTCAACTATTCGGACGTTTTGTTGAATGTTGTAGTTGGCGGAGCGGCCGCGCTGATCCGGCGCTTCAGGACGCGTAGAAGGGGAAGACGCGCCGGCGCGCTCGTAAAACTTCGACAGCGTGGACTTCGGACGGCGCTGCCCAGTATACATCTGGCGAACCTCCGCTCTCTTCCCAACAAAACAGACGAACTTCTTCTGCTCTCCCGGACAAATAGGGATTTTTCAAACTCTGCTGCTCTGTGCTTCACTGAGACCTGGCTGAACGATGCGATTCCGGACAGCGCGCTTCATCTGCCCGGCTTCCTGCTGTTCAGAGCGGATCGCGACGCAGAATCAACGGGGAAATCGCGTGGTGGCGGGACGTGCTTTTACATCAACGAAAGGTGGTGTACAGATGTAACAGTATTATCCAAAATGTGCTGTTATGATCTAGAAGCGCTTTTCATAAACTGCAAGCCGTTCTATTCGCCGCGAGAGTTTTGCTCGTTCATACTTGTGTGTGTTTACGTTCCACCGCAAGCACACGTGAGTCTGGCTTTACAGAAACTCGCCGACCAGGTCACAGAGATCGAACAAAAACACCCGGACTCTTTTTTAATCATTCTTGGGGATTTTAACAAAGCAAATCTCTCCCGTGAACTGCCAAAATACAGACAGCATGTTACATGTCCCACCAGAGACAGTAATATATTGGATCACTGCTATACCACAATAAAGAATGCATATCACTCTGTTCCGCGGGCGGCTTTGGGACTTTCCGATCACTGCCTCGTCCATCTCATACCAACCTACAGGCAAAAACTTAAATCCGCTAAACCTGTAGTAAAGACCGTAAAAAGATGGACCACTGAAACAGAGTTGGATTTACAAGCCTGTTTCGAATTGACTGATTGGAGTGTTTTTGAAGCTGCTGCCACCAATCTGGACGAGCTCACGGAGACTGTCACTTCATACATCAGTTTCTGTGAAGATATATGCATTCCTACCAGGACTTATTTAACCTACAACAATGACAAACCATGGTTCACTGCAAAACTAAAACAGCTTCGTCAGACCAAAGAAGATGCTTACAGGAATGGGGAGAAAGTCTTGTATAAACAGGCCAAATACACACTGGAAAGGGAGATCAAAGTGGCAAAGAGGAATTATTCTGAAAAATTAAGGAATCAATTCTATTCCCATGACTCTGCATCAGTGTGGAAAGGTCTGAAGGACATCACTAACTACAAGACACCATCCCCCAGCACTGTGGACAATCAACATCTAGCAGACGAACTGAATGAGTTCTATTGCAGGTTTGAAAAAACACCATTTACACCTTCAACAACCCCCCTCCCCCTCAGCCCTCCTTTACAAATCAGCAATGAAGACGTCCGCAAAGTCTTCAAAAAGAACAAAAGAAAAAAGGCCCCTGGCCCAGACGGCGTGTCACCAACCTGTCTGAAAATCTGTGCTGATCAACTGGCCCCCATTTGTTCAAAAATCTTCAATAAATCACTACAGGTGTGTGAAGTCCCTGCCTGCTTCAAACGCTCCACCATCATCCCCATTCCAAAAAAACCTAAGTTAACAGGACTTAATGACTACAGACCTGTGGCGCTAACGTCTGTCGTCATGAAGTCATTCGAAAAACTGGTTCTGGCTTATCTGAAGGACATCACTGGACCCTTACTGGACCCCCTGCAGTTTGCTTACCGAGCAAACAGGTCTGTGGATGATGCTGTAAACATGGGTTTGCATTTCATCCTGCAGCATCTGGATAAAGCAGGGACTTATGTTAGGATCCTGTTTGTGGACTTCAGCTCAGCCTTTAACACCATCATCCCAAACCTCCTCCTACCCAAATTAACTCAGCTTTCTGTGCCAACCTCCGTCTGTCAGTGGATTTCCAGCTTCCTGACAGACAGACAGCAGCTAGTGAGGCTGGGAAATTATTCATCCAGCACCCGCACCATCAGCACTGGTGCCCCTCAGGGTTGTGTCCTGTCCCCACTGCTCTTCTCCCTCTATACCAATGACTGCACCTCTAAAGACCCCTCTGTCAAGCTCCTTAAGTTTGCGGACGACACCACACTCATCGGTCTCATTCAGGACGGTGATGAGTCTGCTTACAGACAGGAGGTTAAAGAGCTGGCTGTATGGTGCAGTCACAACAACCTGGAGCTCAACACGCTCAAAACTGTGGAGATGATCGTGGACTTCAGGAGAAAGCCCCCTGCTCTCCCCCCACTCACCGTCATGGACAATACTGTAAAAACAGTGGAGTCATTCAGGTTCCTCGGCAGCTCCATCTCTCAGGACCTGAAGTGGGACATTCACATTGACTCCATTGTGAAAAAGGCCCAGCAGAGACTGTATTTCCTCCGTCAACTAAGGAAGTTCAACCTGCCACAAGACCTTCTGAAACAGTTCTACTCTGCCATTATTGAATCTGTCTTGTGCACTTCAATTACAGTCTGGTTCAGCTCAGCTACTAGTTCTGACCTCAGAAGACTACGCCGGATAGTCCGGTGTGCTGAGCGGATCATTGGCACAACCCTCCCCACTCTCCAAGATCTGTACTTATCCAGAGTACGCAAAAGGGCTGGAAAAATAACTCTGGACCCCTCACATCCTGCACACTCGCTCTTTGAACTGTTGCCATCTGGTCGACGCTACAGAGCCTTGAGCACTAGAACGACCAGGCACAGGAACAGTTTCTTCCCTCAAGCAGTTCATCTCATGAACACTTGAAAAATAAAACTGAACAACAAGACCATCATATATCCATTCATTTATTTATTTAATACACTTACCGGTTTACATTTCTCATTTCTAATTTGCACCTGTACATAGTAAATTGTTTACATTTGTCTATCTTTGCTTATTTAATTGTATAGTGAGTGTTTGCTTTTTTTGCACTTTTCTGTATATTTGTATTTTTGTATATTGTTCGTTTTAATTATGTGTCTTGTCTTGTCATTGTCATTCTGTTGCACTGTGGAGCTTCTGTCACAAAAACAAATTCCTAGTATGTGCAAACATACCGGGCAATAAAGCTCATTCTGATTCTGATTCTGATTCTGATTCTGATTCTGAATGGTTCCACTGGGTTAAATCTAAAGTCAGGGCTGCGCTCATATTTCATATTTTGGCTGGATCAGCATTTCTGCAGAGGAACCTGTTTTAATTGGCTGCCAGAACAATCCGGTTTATCAAGTTTTGGAAAGTCCCCAGAGCCCCATGGAATAAAAACCATACCAACCTGAAAAACGTTCATTTACCACAGCTTTTTATGCAATCTTTAAGACATGCTCTTTTATTAATACAAAAAGAGCTCACTGGTGACCTTCTGGAAGGAGTTTGCTTGTTCTCCTTGTGCTTGCGGGGCTTTCCTCCGGGTTCTCCGGTTTCCCCCACAATCTCAAAAACATGTGGTTATTTGAATAATTCCCCTTAGGTGTGAATGTGTGAGTGAATGTTGCCCTGCGATGGACTGCCAACCTGTCCAGCAATGAACGGGAATGACCCCGTGACACTGAAAGGGAATGAAAATGAAAATTGAAAATAGACAATCTTGCAGAAATCTTGAGTATTAAATTTGAGTATCATCAGAGATAGAAGACGCGGCTGACATTTGCAATTTTTAAAGCACTGAAGATGTGGTTTTATTGTGGCTTGGCATTTCTCAAACAAAACACAGCCATGGACCAGTTCAGAGATATTTTATTACACAGAATATCGTCTAGGTTACTTGTATAACCCCACGTTCCCTGAATAAGGAACGGAGACGTTAGTCGGGATTAGACCGACTGAATGGGAGCGAATCACCGTGAGAGCGACTGACGAACATATTAACGGGCAAATTATTTGCAGGCGTAGGTGATTGATTAGCAATCAGCCGGGTATAAAGCCGGGCGTGCCTACGCTACCAGTATGGAATTTTCCGAGGGGCTGGACCCACTTACCTCCCAGCTTACCTCAGATCCATGACTTCTAGGGCATGGCGTAAGGGTAACGTCTCCGTTCCCTATTCAGGGAACGTGGGGTTACGCAAGTAACCTAGACGTTCCCTTTCAGTCGGTCCCGGAGACGTTAGTCGGGATTAGACCGACTGAATGGGAGCCTCTGCAATGTGCCATGCACGAAGTCCATCCAGACAGGCCGCCACTAAACACAAGAGAGGGGTTAGTAAAAGGCCGTTTGTACCTGAATGGGAACTCCTTCTGCCCCTGCCCGGAATATTCATTGACGGGGAAGTCGTCCAACACTGAGAGCTTCGCTGTGCTTGGTTGATTAGCTGACGTCCAGAAGGAGGCAACCCTCGACCCGCAGGGGAGAGTGGCGGAGATCGCGTCGAGGCCCGAAGGGCTACCAGCGGGTCATCGATCTGCAAGAGAGAAGAGGCAGAGACGGAAAGTCATCGTTACTCACCAAAGGCAAGGGGTGTAACGGGACGGGTTCATACTAGCCACCTGAAGGGGGAGCTGTGTAGAGAACATAGAAAGGGAGCGCCAAGAGAGGGACTCCCAGTTCTGTACCCTAGTTCTGCGGGGGCCAGGCCGAAGCAAAGCCACCACACGGAACCTGGCAGCTCTGACTGCTCCGCTCAGTCAGATGCCGAAGGGGGGAGGATGGGAGAGCCGCCCGAAGGGGGAGCTCTTAGAAAGGTGTACTTCTCCCGATGACGAGGAGAGTACTGCAAGCTTACACCTGCTCCGTCCCCTAAGGGTGACTGCCACCACTCAGGACCGCAGAGGGAACAGAGCCTACGTCAAGGTTGTAAAACCTGACGAAAGTGTTAGATGTAGACCAGCCCGCAGCTGTACATATGTCGGTGAGTGAGGCCCCTCTAGCCAACGCCCACGAGGCAGCGATGCCGCGAGTGGAGTGGGCCCTCAGATGGAGAGGGCAGGGAACCTCACACGCCTCATAAGCAAGGCGGATAGCCTCCACTAGCCAGTGGGCAAGCCGTTGCTTGGAGACCGCGGAACCCCAACGCTGGCCTCCAAAACATACGAAGAGCTGCTGGGAGCAACGAAGCTCCCGGGTTCTGTCCAAGTAGATCCGGAGAGCTCACACAGGACATAACGAACCCTGGACTGGTTCTGCCTCCTCCCAGGGCAGAGCTTGCAGGGTCACCACCTGGTCCCGGAAGGGGACGGATGGGACCTTGGGGATGAATCCGGGCCTGGGTCTGATGGTAAGCAGAGAGTAATAGAGAAATAGCGACGGCATAGACCTTGAGGGACGAAGGGGACAACCCCCGATCAACAGGCTCTGAGCGACAAAAGTCTGCTCTGACTCCAGAGGAGCAGTCGTTGGGCGAGGTAGTGCAGAGCAGGGGAGCGCACACCGCCCTGGTGGTTGATGTACGCTACTACCACAGTGCTGTCTGTCCTGACCAGCACGTGTCGACCCCGGAGGAGCGGGTAGAAGCGCCGCAACGCCAGAATGACTGCAACTAGCTCGAGACGGTTTATGTGCCAGTGAGAGCGTCTTCCGGTCCAGGCACCGGACTCTCGGTGAGAACCGCACACAGCGCCCCAACCGGTCTTGGAGGCGTCGGTGGTGACCAGGAACCGCAGGAACCAGTCACCCCGGACCGCAGGAAGCACTCCGAGTTCCAGACCTTCAGGTAAGGGAGCGCGTCTGCCGTTGGCAGACGTAGAGCTCCCCGACACCATGCCCAACTCGTAACTCGCGAGAGAAGCCATAGCTGCAGTGGTCGCATACGCAGGAGCCCGAGTCGAATGACTGGGGCTGCGGCTGCCATATGCGGCTGCCAGGAGCCTCTGAATTAACTTCAGTCTGACCACTGGTCGTGAGGACACCGCGGAGAGCGCGGTCAGCAAGGATCAACTGGTCCCTGGACGAGGCTATGAGAAGCCAGTCGTCGAGGTAGTCCAGGATCCGAATGCCTGCCCGTCGGAGCGGGGCTAGCGCGGCCCTGGCGACCTTCGTGAAGGTGCGAGGGGAGAGGGCAAGACCGAAGGGTAGGACCTTGTACTGGTATGCATGGCCTTCGAAACAGAACCTTAGAAAGGGTCTGTGTCTCGGTACCACTTCTACCTGAAAGTACACGTCCTTCAGGTCGATTGTTGCGAACCAATCTCCAGGACGGATGCATGGTAGAATGCAGCGGACCGTCAGCATCTTGAACCGGTACTTGGCCAGGTGCCGGTTTAGACGCCTCAAATCCAAGATTGGTCGCAGCCCGCCTGCTTTCTTGGGGACCAGGAAGTATGGGCTGTAAAACCCTCGCTCCATATCGGCTGGGGGTACCGGCTCGACCGCACCTTTTGTTAAAAGGGCGTCGATCTCCTCTCGCAGGAATGAGGCGTCCGTTCGGGGAACAGGAGTGTGAAGCACACCTCGAAACCTGGGGACGGACACGAACTGAATCGTGTAGCCCTGCCGGATTATCCAGACCACCCACTGTGAGACCCCGGGAAGCTTCCGCCAGGCTCCCAGGTAAGCTGACAGGGGTGTCGTCGGGAAGTGCCGATGGTCCCCATGGCGGGGCCGCCTGGAGGCGGACTTGTGGGCGGAATCACCAGGGGCGGACCCTGGGAGATGGTCAGATGAGGGCAGGGGTGGTGTGCCCCCGCGCTCTCTGTCATGGCCAGCGGGGCTCGGACCCAAGTCGGGGTTTTCGTCAAAGACCGAGGAAGAGGAACCCCAGACCGCAGGGCATGCGAGTCCGCTATTCTCGGGTAGGAAATGAGTTCTATCTTTGACACAATAGGTGCCGCCATCCCGAAGGACGGTAGCGAGGAGTGTGTGGTGGACCCCAACCCCCCCCCCCCCCATCCCTTGGGGGAGCAGGGTCGATGACCAGACCCAAAGACGAGTTATTTCCTCCCGAGTCGCCAACCTCAGGGGCGCTTCTTCGTGGAAGCCCTCGTCTGCCGTCAAGAACCCTCTGAGGTTAACTGCGACTTTCGTCGTGCAGGGGTCTTCCTCGGACCAGAGGTTGAAAGGTGAGACCGTGACGAGAGTCGCTCTCTTTGGCGGAGAGGGGTCCGGCACAGAAGCGGCAGGTGCCCGCCGCTTCCGACACGGGACCATGAGCTCACCCAGACCCTCCGCCTGTTTCCTGATCGTGAAGACCTTTGACGCAAAATCGTCCACGGCGATGCCAAAGAGGCCATCTTGGGAGACAGGTGCATCCAGAAACCGGTTTCGGTCTTCGGGAAGCATAGAAGCCTGCTCCAACCAAAGATGGCGTCCTGTACCACAAGTGTGGCCATCGTGCGACCGATGTTCAGCGCTGCTGATTTTGTGGCCCGAAGCGCAAAATCAGTGGCTGAGCGTAAGTCCGTTATGGACTGTTGGTCGCCACCACCCTGGTGCATGTCACGGAGGACCTTGGCCTGAAAGACCTGTAAGGTCGCCATGGCATGCAGCGATGCAGCAGCTTGACCCGCAGCCGAATAACCCTTCGCCATCAGGGCAGACAAAACTTTTCCGGCTTTGGAGGGCACACTCGGACAAGATCGCCAAGCGGCAGCACTGCCGGGGCACAAGTGCACCGCGACAGCCTGCTCCACTCGGGGAATCGAGGAGTATCCCCTAGCTGCTGCATCATCCAGAGCAGTGAAGGAGGAGGAGCTGGAAGCCCTGGCAGACAGGGGAGCCCGCCAGAATTTTGTGAGCTCCTCGTGCACCTCCGGGAAGAAAGGAACCGCAGGAGCGCGGGGGATGGTGCCCCGGCGCTTACCCAGGAACCAATCATCCAGCCGCGACGGCGCTGAGCTAGAGGGCGCAGGCACCTCAAGCCCAATTGCGACCGCGGCTCTGTAGAGCACCGCGTGAGCATCGAGCTCCGGCTCGGCCGAGACCCTGGAGGGTGGCAGCGCTGAGCTGGAAGAACTCGAAGATCGCGCCCCTTCCGATGCCGCGATGGAGAGCAGATCGTCATCAGGATCACACGAGGGGCCGGGTAACGCCGAAGCGCTCTCCGACTCATTCGCGGACTAGACAGGGAGCACGCTCTGCATTTGGGGGTGGTGCGAGGAGTCACCTGACACCGTTCGACCCAAAACATCCGGGGAGAATACAGCCGGCTCACTCCGGTTCGTAGGAGCGCCAAGAGCCGAAGCTCCGGCGTCCTCTTCCTCGAAGAAAGACCTTCTGTATCTCAGCGTGCGGCCCGGCAGAGCGTTGCAATGCACACACTCTCGCCTCACAAATGCTGCGCAGGCGTGTTGGAACGCCAAACACTCCACACAACACTCATGACCGTCTTTTGACGAGATAAATCCACCGCAGTTAGGAGTAATGCACGTTTTGCTCATCGTGTCGTGAAAAATGGACAGGATAAACGGGAAAACGGCTGAATCACTGGACAGGCTGCCTGAGAAGATCTCGAGGTGCTGGCGCTGGTGGCGTGCTAATCTGGGCTAGCAGAGGACAACATCAATAATCCAAGAGGTAAGCAACCTGCTGATCTTTCAAGCTAGAAAGCGTCAAAGTTCAGGAGAGAGAGTCTCACTCAGTCAGCTCCGAAGGAAAATTGCATACTGGTAGCGTAGGCACGCCCGGCTTTATACCCGGCTGATTGCTAATCAATCACCTACGCCTACAAATAATTTGCTCGTTAATATGTTCGTCAGTCGCTCTCACAGTGATTCGCTCCCATTCAGTCAGTCTAATCCCGACTAACGTCTCCGGGACCGACTGAAAGGGAACTGCAAACATAGCAATATATGATCTTTACTTCCGAAACAATATGATCACTTTTTATTTTATACATGAATTGCATTTACAATCATTTTTAATTATTGTTATCAAACTATGGTTTAATAAACAGAGAAAATCAATTCTAAACGTGGTTTGGTTAAAGAGAAAGTGTTGTAGATGTGAAACATGAGCCACAAACCAGTTTGAAGAAGTGTCCTCATGCAGCCTCTGATCCAACGAGAGGTTTGAAATATTGAGATGTCATCAGTTGCTGGTGAGATTCAAGTTCCTTTAGAATCTTTCAATTGATTCTCTCGAAATAACAGCTGCCATTTCTCTGTGGGAATCTAAATCCACAACAAATTTCTTGTATGTTTTCAAAGGTGCTCCGTTACAGATAAACAATTAAAAAATTCATGAACATCTATTCATACTAACATTTTTATTTGATTTTTATCCAACACTGGGTCAAAGAGAGGGGCATCAGCACTTCCTCCAGCTCTAGGGCTGTTCTTATATGACTTTAGAGAAATTAAAGAACCTTTTCATTCATATTAGAAAAGTTAAATAGCTTATTTATTTATTTATTTTTTTAATATTCATTTACTCGTTACTTTTTGGTCGTTTACAATTTTTTACACGTTCAATAAAACATTTTAGTTTAAAAGGGAAATAAAAAAGCCTTTTTATGGCCATCTTTTAGTTTCAGAAGTCTTTGGACATCTTTTGGACTCTTTGGACATTTATTGTTCGTCTATCTGGCCAACAGTTTAGAATGAAACCTTTCCAAAACATCCGCTTTCAGAGCTAAAACTAAAATGGTATGCTGTACAAGTTCTTTTTTTTTTTTTTTTTTTTTTTTTTTTTTTTTTTTTTTTTTTTTTTTTTTTTTTTTGTTTTTTTTTTCCTTGTCCTGTCCTGCTCAAAAGCCATCACATGGGGGAGTACATGCCTTGCTGAGTTGGACAGTTTTGCTTTCTCCAGAGGAGTAAAACACCTGGTGTGGTGTTTTCTCCTCTGGATTGGAAATTTGAATGTATTTATTAAATATTTATTAGTTGTGGTTCCCGCGAGTACGTTTATAATAGTTGTGTCAGGACAAGACAGTGCCGAACCAAAAGGGGGAGTGGACAAAGGATTGGGGAAGGGTGAAGGTACACAAGTGAAAATGAAAGAAAGGAAGAGGAAAAGACGAAGAGAGGAAAATAATAATAATAATAATAATAATTTAGAAGTGAAGAAAAAAAGAATTGCAAATGAATAAAAAATAAAATAAATAAATACCTACCTGAACATGACGCATAAGTCCTAGTTACAGTTCATTTTGTCCATGTCCGCTTGTTATTGTTCATGTAAAACAGTTATTGCAGTTTGTATATCCAGGCACACATACACACATGTTTAAATATACATACATACACAGCCAATATCTTAAGTGAGGTGATAATAATGTTGTATGCTTTAAAAAGCAACTCAGCTACATGGGAGGAAAAATACATAACTTACCAAAGATCACAAACAGTGAGTTGGGCGAACCACACATATCCAACAAACAAACAATTGCAGCACACGGTGCCCAGGGACAGCAGACCCAACCCACCAGTGGCCGACCAACTTCCCATGAATCACCCTCACTCCTCTATGTCCGAGTGCGCTGCGAGGTCCGACACAGAACCGGCTCTGCAATCAGACCGAAGTAACCCGGTGGATCGTTCCACCCCCCGTGGGCCGACACGACCAGGGCCCCGGGCTCCCGAGCCAGAGCATCCCACCCCCACCCCACCCCACCGAGAACCGCCAGCACCCCCAGAGAGAAACGCCCCGCGCCCGGATGCGAGAGAGCAGGGACGCACCCGCCACAGCGGGGGGGCAGCCCACCCGACAGCGGCCAGGCCGGCCCCCACGACAGCACAGGGAGGCCCCAGCAGACCCCACCCGCGACCACCACCACCCGCACAGCCCCCGGCGGCAATGCCCCCGGACCCGGGCCCGGCCGCGGCCCCACCAGGGAGGGGGGGGGGGGCGAGGAGGGGGAGGAGACCAGGAGACCAGAAGAGGGCAGAGAGGGAGACCGCACCAGGCGCAGCGGAGCCACACCCCCAGCCACAACCCGACCCCGCACCCACCACGACCAGCAGCCTCAGACCCCTCCCCCCTCCCCCAGTCATCCATCCATTCATCAATCATTCCATCCATAAGCCCATTCATACTCGAAGGGCGGTCAGTCACCGTCCAGTGGACCCGCGCCCACCCGGGGATCCCACGGGCCCGCGCTGACGGAGGGCATATACCCACCCCGGACGGGAGACAGAGACGGCCGCCCACCCACTGCCCATCATCTGCCCCCAGTTGGAGTGTATTGTATGTGTTTGTGTATATGTTGAAGAGATAAGTTGCATTAAAACTGGGGAGTGATGTCCTGGAGCGTCACCGTTGGTTGACAGCTGACGACCAGGCACCACCCCCCATTCCCTGCGTGTCTAATATGTATGTAAAATAAGAGGGCCGTCATCTCCGCCCTAGAATTTTGGGGGGGCCACAAATCTGCAGCCCCACCCATCAGATGTGGACGGAGAGACTAGCCCTCCAATCCTAAATGTAGTGTGTCCTTGCAAGTGATATTTGGGGCACCGGGAGGGAGACCGGCTCCCGAAGCGGGTCAGTGCCAGATGTTATTGGTCCTCTGACCGCTTCAGGAGGCAGGCCCCTCTTCAGTGCCCTGGAGATGTTGAGTGGTCCCCGAGCCACCACCCACCACCACACCCCCAACCCCCACCCGGCGGGCCCCGGCCGCAGCACGGGCGCGGATAGGCCCACCACCAGGCGGCTGCAAAGGCAGCGGCACCCGCGAGCACGGACCCCAGAGGCCCCCCCACACCACCCAGGAGGCCAATCCGGCCACACCGAGCACACCACTCCCCCCGCCGCCCGGGCACAGCCGCCACCCCCCCACCCCCGGACCACAGAGCCCCCCGTCCCCGCAGGAGCAGCCGGCACCCGGCGAGGCAAGAGCAGTAGCACCCCCGGAGACGGGTCCACAAACTACATGTCGTCCCAGAGGAGGGGGCAGTCCCACCTGAAGCACACCCATCCGAGAGCAGGAACCGGTGATCTGTTCAGATCCTCTAACTAAAATTCAGAGGAATAGGGGCATTAATAAGAAGTGACAAAAAAAAAATTTATTTATGTGAAGGCAGACAACATTTCCGGGGTGAGATAGTTTAATAACATGTTGTTATATTGAGTGATGCTTAGTTTCTTTTTCGTTTTCCAGTTCATAAGAATGGTTTTCTTTGCTACAAGCATAACAGTGAGGATTAATAGTGATGTGTTAGCCTCGAGTTCTAACTGTGTACTGTCTAGGTCACCCAATAAGCACAGTGCTGGAGTTGGTAAAATGAGGTGGTTAACCCATGATGTTAGCTGACAGCAGACTTCTTGCCAGAATTTTTGCACTGGTGTACAGGACCAAAGAGCATGTAGATAGTGGTCAACTGTATTGTTAGTGCAGTGTTGGCAAATGTTAGTGTCTGAGAGACCCATCTGGAACAATCTTTGACCTGTGTAGTGAGTTCGGTGAAGTATTTTATACTGTATTAGTTGCAAATTTGGGTTTGTAGATGCTTTAAACGTGTTTAAGCATATCCGGTTCCAGAATGGTTGATTTCCATTTACAGATAACTCTTCGTTCCATTTAGTGGTGGGGAGACATACAATATTGTCTGTTTTTAACATTAACTTATAGATTTTGGATATTAGCCTCGGGGTTGTCAACCCAATAAATTGTTCAATTACTGTGGGTAGCTGCAGAGTCATGTGCTTTTTGCATGTTGAAAGAATGATAGATTTGAGCTGTTGATATTCTAAAAATTTGTTAGTTAGTAATCCGTATTTAAGAACCAAATCTTCAAATGAAATTATTTTGTTGTTGACAATTATATGTCTAAAATGTGTTATTCCATTATTTTGCCAATTTGGAAAACATACTGCCCTTTTGTTTAGTAAGAAGTCTGGGTTGTTCCAAATTGGTGTGTGCTGGCAAGGAGCAAGTGGTGAGCCCGTTATCTTAAGAAATTCCCACCAGGCTGTCAGTGAAGTACGTATGCTGATATTCTGAAAGCAGCTGTGATGTTTAATCTTAGAGCTTATAAACGGTAAATCTGCTATCTTAATTTCTTTGCAAAATGTCTGTTCAATGTCGAGCCAGGTGAGTTCAGTCGAATTAGAATTAATCCATTGGTACAAGCGCAGCACTCTATGGCATAGGAAATAATGGTATACGTTTGGGAGCTCCAGGCCACCGCAGTCTTTGGATTTCCTAAGCTTGTGCAAGCTAATGCGTGGAGGTTTGCCTTTCCATAGAAATCTGGAGTAATGAGAGTCCAATGATTTGAACCAATCCCGGGACGGCTGGTTAGGAATCATTGATAACAGATAATTAATTCTGGGCATGACCATCATTTTAATGCTGGCAACCCTTCCCATAAGTGAAATTGGCAAGTGTTGCCATCTTTTGAGGTCATCCTCTATTTTTTTAAGTAGTGGTGAGTAATTTAGTTGTACCAGATCCGACAGCCTCGGTGAGAATTCAATGCCAAGATATTTAATATTCCCCTAATTAAAAGTGGTGGAGAAGGAAGGGTTCTGAAGAACCGTGTTGAGTGGCATAACTGTTGATTTCCCCCAGTTTACAGAGTATTCAGAGACAGCTGAAAATGATTCAATAACAGTAATAGCTGCTGGAAGAGAGAGATGTGGATGAAGGAGAAATAATAACACATCATCTGCATAAAGACTTATTTTGTGATGTATATTTTTTGTACTTATTCCAGTAATTTTAATGTTTTGCCTAATTGCTTGCGCCAGTGGTTCAATGAAAATAGCAAATAGTGAGGGAGAGAGAGGGCAGCCTTGTCTGGTTCCTCTTTGAAGGTTAAATCTAGATGAAGTTTGTTCATTTGTTCTAACTGACGCATTCACAGAGCTATATAGAATTTGGATCCATTCTATAAAAGAGTTACCGAATCCAAATTTACGAAGTGTTGGCATTAGAAATTTCCAGTTAACTCTATCAAAAGCTTTTTCTGCATCTAGAGAGATAATGGCAGATTCTAGACTCGCGTGGTTCGCTAGATCAATCAGGTTAATTAGTCTGTACATGTTATTTGTTGAGTGTCTACCCTTGATAAAACCTGTTTGGTCTGCATGAATAATATTAGGGGTAATTTTTCCAGCTTTTTTGCTAGGGCTTTGCAAATTATTTTTAAGTCTACATTTATAAGAGAAATTGGTCTATAGCTTGATGGCAGTGTGGGGTCCTTCCCTGGTTTTAGGAGTAAACTTATGAAAGCTGAGTTCATGTTTGATGGTATTTTTCCTTCAGACTTAATTTCAACTACCATTCTGCTAAAGGTAGGTTCCAGCACTTGCCAAAACTCTCTGTAGAACTCTGCTGGATAACCATCTGGCCCTGGTGCTCTTTTATTTGGCATTTGTTGTAGAGCCTCGTGGAGTTCTGTAGAAGATATTGGTGATTCTAAATTTCCTATCTGTTCGCTTGATAGTTTTGGTAATTCCAGATTCTTTAAGAATAATTCAATTTCAGTTGGCGATGGGTTAATTTGAGATGTATATAAATTTTTATAAAATTCCCTGAAAGTATTATTAATGTCTGGGGGGTCGTGAACAAGTTGTCCATTTTTGTTAATTACTGATGGGATAGTTTGTTTTTCCTTGTTATTTTTTAGTAGACCTGCTAAAAATTTGCCACACCTGTTAGCATGTTTGAGGTTATCCAGTCGTAGTCTTTCGATTTGAAATTGAGTTTTTTTATTGATTAGGATATTCAGTTCTAATTTAGTTTGCCTTAAATCTTTCAGGATGTTTTCTTGGGGGTTGTCTGTATAAGCAGTTTCGAGGGATTTAATTTTTAATTCTAATTCTTGCTCTTTCCTAGTTTCTTGTTTTTTCTTAAATGATGAGAATGAAATTATTCTACCTCGCATTACTACTTTTGCAGTCTCCCATAAAACACACGCTGAAATTCCTGGGGTGTCATTAATTTCCATAAAGGTTTCCCATTCTTTTTTAAAATAATTTATAAATTCCTGGTCTTTAAGCAATGATGTGTTAAGTCTCCAGTTTCTCCTCGGTTGTGAAACATTTGTGGTTATTGAGAAAGAGACTGGTGCATGATCGCTAATTAATATAGAATGAATGCTCGTAAGAGCAATATCTGACAGAACTGAGTTATTTACTAAGAAGTAGTCTAGACGTGACTGTGAGTGATGAACCGATGAGAAATATGTGTATTCCCTTAAAGTTGGATAAAAAGATCTCCAGGCATCACAAAGACCAAAATCAATCATATATTGTTTGAGAATTCTTGCTGATTGAGAGTCTTTACAATTAGCAGCTGTACTCAGCCTGTCCAGTTCTGGGTTAAGTACCAGGTTAAAATCCCCACCTATTATGAGCTTGGAATCCGAGTGCGTAGATAGAGCTGTGAAAAGGTTGTGAAAGAAAGAGGGGTCATCAACATTGGGTCCATAAATACTAGCGATGCAGTATTCTATGTTTGATATGGTTATGTTAACTATAATAAATCTCCCTTCAGGATCTGCAATAGTATTATTATGAATAAAGGTTATATTTTTACTTATGATTATGGCGACCCCTCTTTGTTTGGAATTGTAACTGGCTGGGTATGCGTAGGGAAACAGTGGTGAATACACTGTGTTATCTATTGATTTGGGGAAGTGAGTTTCCTGTAGTAATACTATGTCTGCCTTTAACTTATGTAAATGGTTTAAAACTTTAATTCTCTTATCTTCCTTATTAATGCCACGCACATTCCAAGTGACAAACCTCAGTGATGTCATAGTTAGTTGATTGGCTGGTTTGTGTTAGCAGAGCTTGTGTACATGCTAATCTGGGCATTCATGCAAGTACACAGGGCTAGTGCTGGCATGAACCGAAATACATGCGTGTTTGTTAGCTGCTTTTCATGAAGTGAGTCTATATTAGTAACTAGGTGAGCTATGGAGTATCTGTTTATCAGTGCTCGAGGATAGTATAGATTAATAAATTGTGTATTTATCAGGCAGAGAAAAAACGAAATAAGTGTAAGGAAGTGTGTGATGGAAGGGAAAGAGTTTCTGAGAGTGCCAAAAATGAAGAAAAGAGTGAAGGAGAGAACAAAAGCACAAAAGGAGTGACGAACATCCTGCATACTCATTATTAATAGTAAGGACATAAACAGCTCTTACCTGTGAGACGGTGCATTGTCGTGTTGATACAGAGGTGAAAATGACATTATTATTAATAAATCTGACCACCTGAAATTAGTAGAGCCACGGGGTAGCTTCTTTGTCGCGGTATAGTTGGTTGTTGACGTATAAACGGTCCACGCTTATCACAGCTTTACATCTCTGGTCCAGGAACCTTCTTCTCAATGGAAAGAGTCGCTTTCTCCTGTCCAGGATCTCCCGGGGGTACTGGTCGTTGACGCTGAAGTTCGTGCCTTTTAATTCGCGACCGTGTGACTTTAAAAGCACTTTCTGCTTGAAATCTGCGAACTTTACCACGATGGGTCGTGGTCGCTGATCATCCGCTTTTTTTCCCCCCAGGCGATGAGCGCGGTGAATTTTGATCCGTCCAACAACTTCTTCTTTAATCTTCAGCTTGTCTTTTATGAACTGATGAATTGTTTCTTCCACGTTCTCCTCCGGTTTCTCCGCGATCCCCATGAAGACGAGATTGTCGCGCATGCTGCGCGCTTGTAGGTCCAGCATGGTCTCTTTAATGCGTTTATTCTCTCCATGTAGACGGGCTACATCTCCAGAGAGAGTATTCACGTGTGTCTTCAGGGCTTCGTTCGCTTTAGAGAGTTCTACAACCTGTTGCTGACTGAATTCCAGCGATTCGCGGATCGCTGTGAACTCCCGGTGCAGAACTTCGACTAAGGCCAACCGGGCGTCAAAGCTAGCCAGACGCAGCTCAATTGACTCCAGGATTTCCCTCAGTCCTCCATCAGGTTGGGAGTCTCCAGGTGAATCCGAGGGACGCTGTCGCTTGCTTGATGGCGTCGTGTTTGTAGCAGAAGCTGCCGGGCTAGCTTTCTTCTTTGATCTGCCCATCGCGTATTGATCAAAACAATCGTCGATGTATTCCTCCAAGTTATCCAGAGTGGCGCGGTAAGTGTTTTAAATTTTACAAGTTGTTTAAATTAAATATTTACGCAACCTCGTGCAAATTTGGGGGCGGAAAACTGTGTTAATCTATTTGTTAGAATTTTTTAACGTGCCGCCATGAAACTCTGCACCTATTCCGCTTCGTACGTCACAGGAAGTCCATCCCTGCTTCATTTCTTCAACCCACATGTGATGTTGGGGTCTGATGAGCTCAAATGATCTTTCTTCATTTACATGTGACCTTTTCTTAAATTTGCTTGATTGTTAATAATCTCTTTTTCTATAGCTCTCCTTGACTGTTTTCATTTTTCAAGTTTTAGATGTTTCTGTCTAATTAAGCATCAAGTCATTTTATTCTGTCTTAGCGCTTAAGTAGAAGACCCTTCTAATAATTGCGTGTCTCCATTATTTATGTATGCATGTGAAACCTAATTTAGTATGCTCCAGTTTTTTCTTTAGGCTTCTCACAGCTTTTTAAAACATCTGCAGATCTGGATTCTATAAATAATTAAATTTCAAGTGTACATGGCTGCGGGTAAAGAAGGCAATATAGTATAAACAAATATTTGCCCAAAGATATAAAGTCTCATTTTACTGGCTGGATATGAGATTTTAAAATGCTGAAATCGGAAACTATTTCTATATGTTTAGACTGAGTAAATTTGGAACTTGTGTGTGGCTTTTCTCTGATAGTCACCCGAGGAGCAGATAAATAAAATGGGCAATTACAGACTGATTCAAGGACAGACGCTGTTCTATTCTTAGACACCGGAGCTCACTTCCATTAATTTCACAGGGGCTAACAGTCAACTCTTCAACTGCCACTTGAAGCTTGATTTATTGATTTTTAGGTTCCCACAAAGCTACTTTCTGTTTAGGATCAATGGAAATGTAATTTGAGAGAAGTTTCTTCTTCACTAATGAAAAAAATTAAAAAACTTGCTTAAAATACTTGAATTTCTACTTGAATCATCTGGCTTTAACTGCATCATATAAACTACTAGAGAACCCAATTTTTAAAGGAGTCTAGTAGAATTAATGAGCTGAGTTTTACTGGTTTGTGCAAAATGTAGGCAGATGTGAAAAAATACTGTAATTTAAGAATGCTTTCAGAAAAAATGGTACAATTTACTAAATGCAAAGTGAGTGAAAAAAAGAGAAATCTAAATTAAATAAATACTTAGTGTTGCCCTCAAACCAGCATCAGTAAACTTGATGAAGCCCTGACTTCATCATCGTTGCATTTTTCTGGGATTAAATGAGGCATACATGATGCACACAAATAATAGGGTTGAATAGAAATGTTTCTGGTCTAATAAGATTCGATGATCTGTGCTAAACATGTGCTAATTGGCTGAATACCTGCAGACATGGTAGAACATAAATTAATAACTCTGTTGGAGTTGGAAAATATCTGTAAACATAGCGGAGAGTGTCTTTTAAAGATGCAGCATATTACAATTAATTTTGAACGTCATGGGGTTTTCAGTCACTTCCTATTATTCACAGTGTGGCAGCTTGTTTAATGACTGGATGTTTTGACGTTTGTGACCAGTGGTTTCTGTTTTTTCTACAGTGACCTTCCTCACTGCAAGTGGAGATGACATTCAGATTCCTGCAAAGGTGAGGTTCAAACATGTTTACATTTGGGTTTAAAGGGATTTATTTTCCAATAATGGATTTAATTATATTCTGTTTGTTTCTTTCACATGTTTATGTTCTAGGACTCATATTGTTATATTTAAATATCTACTAGAAGGAAATTATCCTTTACTCTATGGCTGAGCTAAAAAACTGAATATTTTTAACCTGAGGTAAAATTAAAATATTTCTGATGACATGGTCTTTTTTCAAGGTATATGATCAGGTCTTTCTGCCATCCCATAACCTTTGCTTAATATAATCAGGAAAATAAACTGGCCAGGAACTTGGAGGGTGAGGAGTATACTTATGCAAACCTGTGGCATGTCACATAAACAGGTTCTTAAGGATAGTAGAGCGCCAATGAGATCCAAAAACTAAACATGGAGTACATAAAGGGGCATAAAGGGATTCTTGATCCATAGTGAATCCTAGCAACCTTATCCACCTTCAGTGGAGTGGAAACATTTTGAGCTTTTGAAAATAGATCTAGCCCAGAATTTCCAGATCAGCAAAATATGCCAGGGATATGTGAGATAAATATGTGAGATTTTGTAAAATATGCAAATTATACCCCTAAAACATTTTCTTCAGTTGATTGGAGGGAAGCTAATGTTAGCATGCGCTTTACATCTATAAAGCAACAGTCCATCCTCTTTAATAGGGGCTATCAATTGACTTGACTTTCCCGACTACACCCCCTTCACTGAGAATTGCAAGAAAATTGATCAAATTCCTGCATTACCACAATTGTTAAAATAAACATTTGATGAGTACATCCTTAAGTTAAAAAGACTTGGACTCTACTTAAAAGCGTATAGTCTTGAGGCCTGCTCATAGTTTATCTGGGACATTACAATGTTGATGACATCCTGACAAAAGGATGTCACTCTTTCAGGGTCCCAGGTTTGTGCAGGTTACTGGCTTGTATTATTAGCGTCAAAAAGGTTTCTAAATGTGCTAAATTCTCACAAGAATATGACAAATAACATTTCAATGTAAATATTGAAAAAATATTGAAATATTGAAAAAACTTTTAAAACTTAAAATCAAGCTTGGGTTTTACTAAGGATTTTATTTTATTTCTTTTTATTGTGCATAACATAAAGGTGCCTAACATTTATTTCACGATTGGCAAATATGGTGTTTAATCAAATGTCAGACCTACCAGACATGAAACCACAAATCCAGTTTCAGGTTATTTCATTGAATTGCTGCAATCCATTTGCATCTCCTTTCATTGAATTTTTATCAGTCTGTAGAATACAGGTCCTTCTAAAAAAATTAGCATATTGTAATTAAGTTCATTATTTTCTGTAATGTACTGATTAACATTATACTTTCATATATTTTAGATTCATTACATACAACTGAAGTAATTTAAGCCTTTTATTGTTTTAATATTGATTAAATTAGCACATCATGAAAAGGTTCTAGAAATGAGCTCTTAACCTAATCATCTGAATCAACTAATTAACTCTAACCTGCAAAAGATTCCTTAGGCTTTTTAAAAACTCCCAGCCTGGTTCATTACTCAAAATCGCAATCATGGGTAAGACTGCTGTTCAGAAGGCCATTACTGACACCCTCAAGCAAGAGGGTAAGACACAGAAAGAAATTTCTGAACGAATCGGCTGTTCCCAGAGTGCCGTATCAAGGCACCTCAGTGGGAAGTCAGTGGGAAGGAAAAAGTGTGGCAGAAATTGCTGCACAACAAGTAGAGGTGACCGGACCCTGAGGAAGATTGTGGAGAAGGACTGATTCCAGACATTTGAGGACCAGCAGAAGCAGTGGACTGAGTCTGGAGTAGAAACATCCAGAGCCACCGTGTACAGGCGTGTGCAGGAAATGGGCTACAGGTCAAGCCACTTTTGAAGCAGAAACAGCGGCAGAAGCACCTGACCTGGGCCACAGAGAAGCAGCACTGGACTGTTGCTCAAATTTTTCATGTCATTCGGAAATCAAGGTGCCAGAGTCTGGAGGAAGACTGGGAAGAGGGAAAAGTCCAGCTGCTGATGTTGGTCCACTCTGTTTTATCAAGGGGAGGGTCAATGCAGCTAGCTATCAGGAGATTTCGGAGCACTTCATGCTTCCATCTGCTGAAAAACTTTATGGAGATTTTCATAATAAGGTAGAACCCTATAGAGAATCTGTGGGATATTATGAAATACGCAAATTTTTTTATACATTTTTTTTTTTTTTTGAGGTTTTGAGTTTTCATGAGCTGTATGCCAAAATCATCAATATTAAAACAATAAAAGGCTTGAACTACTTCAGTTGTGTGTAAATGAATCTGAAATATATTACAGTCTAATGTTTACGTACAATACAGAAAATAATGAACTTTATCACAATATGAAAATTTTTTGAGAAGGACCTGTAGTGTCTCTTAAATCAATTTGAACAATCACGCTACAGCTTTCCCCATTTTCAGGTTTTATGCGGGTAAACTTTGAGGTACCATGATGTCGCGCATACCCCCCTTCAAATTGTAAACATATATTATAAACATTCAAAAATCGTTGGTTAATGTTTTCGTTAAAACACCCGATCAATAAGTTCCAACAGAAGTGTTTCTGATATATACATGACACAATGCATTACGTAGCTATAGTCTAATTTGTTCATTGTTCATTTGTGTAATTTGTTCATTGCCCATGGTTTCCACAGCAGTTTATTGTCCAGCAGCCCTTTTAGATTTAGATGTTATTGTAAGCAGAGGTTTGTTGATCGTTCATTTTGCTTTTTCATGAAGGTGGAGTAGTACAGTTGTCATCGTTTAAGAGTTTAGCACTATAAATATTATCGTTCTCCTTGGTATATTGTACATGGTAAACCACCTGGACTGTCTATGAGAAAGAAGAACTATATGGCCTAAGACAAATATTGAACTACCAGGCGTCCTTTTGGAGGAAACCAGGCTCTGCTCATCACCTGGCCATTTTACATTTGAACTGTAGGGAACTGTAGGGACTAGTCAGTATTGAGAGAAGGACGTCTCTTGACCTTAGTCCTGAAAAAAGTTTCTGTTTGAGTGAGACAATGACCCTAAAAATGAAACCAAAATGACAAAAGAGTGACTTCCAGACAATTGGATGTAAGTTTTTTTCCAGTCATGGCGCAAAATTCAAATGGCTTGAAAGGTATTGCAAAGACAAATGAAACTGCCCCAAAAATGTGCCAAGCTTTGAGAATCATATTCAGAGTTTTTCCTCAAAAGTCTGACCTCAGACTGAATTATCCACATTTCACTTTTTAAAATTTTTTTTTTAAATATATGCAAAAATGCAAAAACAGAGTCTGTAATTTAATAAAGTGAAAACAAGTAATGCTGTGAATCCATTCCAGTTGCACTGTATTCATGGATGATTGAGTCTAAATAAGCCAAACTACTTCTACTACAGTGAAACAATTTTTAATGAAGATGTTCGTTTTGTTCGATGTCCTTCAAGAACAAAGGGGAGAATACTGCATGAAGTAGATGAGAAATATTTGAGAAGCTTTTCTTGATTCACACAGCGGTTGGTTGACAGGATGGACAATGGATTAAACACCCTGCTGTTAAATCAATGCTCTTCAAAGACGGAACTTGCTGAAGCTCATGAGGTGAAAGTATCGACCGCTTGCAATCAGGAACCCAAACAATGCTGCTGATTGTCACTGAAGTTTCTCTATACTGGGGTATTTTGTAATCCTGCAAATCTATATCTCTATTCAGTTGTTGTGTTGTGCTTATATCCCGCGTACAATTGGATAAACATATGCCTCGGTTTTTAATATGAAAGTAATATATATATTTTGAAATTCATATTTGAATGTCAGAAACAAGATAAGCAAACTAGACACTTCTGCAAATGAAGTACAGACTTACAGTGGCATTTGGTACATTCCTTTTGTTATAGATAAGATTATTCCTTATTTTTAGCGATTCTTTGCATAAAAGACATTACTGTAGAGCACCTGGTTAAAAAAAATGTTTTTAACTTTCTTCTGGGCGTGGAACAATACACCAACCTCTTGATTCGATAAGAATATTTTATTTCTAAAACAATTATAATGTTTAATTTCAGACAAATTAAATTAGAATTACGTCTGTTAGTACTGCAGTAAAACTGCACTAAATATCTAAAATAAGTATTTTTTTTTTTACATTAAAAGCTGGCACCTACGACTCATATTCTTAACTGCAAAATCTACTAAAGCAAAAACTGTTCAATAAACTAAAACTAAAGAAATAGTTTTTAGCTATACACACATACACGCACACACATTATGAGAGAAAGCGTAGCACGAGAGGTTTAACATTTACTGTTTCTTCAGCACGTCAGCGCTACTCATGAAATCAAGTTTGACGTTTGAAGTTTTATCACCTCTGGGCTCAATGCCACATGATGGCTGTGTGTTTGCCATGATATATGTGTTTTTCAAGCTATCAATCAAGCTTTTCTTAACCACATCGATGGTCAGTGACCAGATACGAGTTACAGCAAGTTCTGCATTGTTGAGCATACAGCAGTTGCTTTGGTACAGTGGTGAAAGAAAGCCAGAGCTTTTCTCCCTCAAGTGGCTGACGCGGGGACCCCGGTAGGCGAGAGCTGAAAATCAAAGTGCTGCAAAACGTCAGACTTGATCTGTCAGACAGATTTCAACCCATATTGTTAATATTCAGTTCTACATTAACTATAATTTGTAGCTATTTTTGTAACTCTTTTGTAACTTTTGTGAATGTACACATGGCATTTGGCAGCTCTAGTGAGATTTAACTTATTGCCACCTAGTGAAGATGCATATCGTGGCATTTTTGTTTAGAAAAATATAGTCCCACGAAATATCGTTACACCCCTATTTTCTTACATTCTGATCTCTCTCTTTTTGTGAAAATGCCAGAATTTTCATTGAATTGTCTCAAGTTGTCTATCGTTTATTATTAGCAACCAAAATTACCAACAGGGAAATACATCTACTGCCCATTTGAGGCTGGTTTAAGAATGTTGCAGATGGTAAACATTCAATTTCAAACAGAGGTTATGTTCACTTGCTTAAGTTATAATAGTAAACTTTTATTTGGTACATGATATGGAAATTTAGGCTCTGTCTACATGTACCTGTTTTTTTGAAAACTGGTGTTTTTCTGTGCATTACACTCTCCGTCCACACATAATTGCACAATTTGAAAACACGGGCTAAGGTGAATCGTACTTAAAATGCTCCGCACCCTGGGTCCTTGTGAGCAGTTAAACGGGGGTTTTCTGGAGGTGAAGTTTCATGTTGTCATCCTCTGTCACTCATTTGTTAACAAACAACAACTGTTATGGTGGCCGAAGTGATGACTATTTTGGTGTTTAATTTGCTATCATGGCTTACAGCATGAACAGAATTACATGCCCCTTATCACCAAACAGAGGCGTTAGTGTTTTCGCAAACTTCAATGTTAAGTGCTCGTTTTAAAAACGCTGTGGATTGACTTACACCTATTAGTTTTATAGAGTCTTTACAGCCTTTTCAAGGATTTTGTGGATGCAGTTTATATGAAAAATGTATATTGGTGGACTCACTTTTTTGGCATGGTATTAGAAACAAAAAAGTTTCAACAAAAAAAAAAAAAAAAACCTGGGTACATGCCATTAATAACCTTACTGTTGAACTCTGTACCTCTCCAAAACTCTAGGTCACATCTCCACAACTAAAGTTTGAAACTGAAGTGTGTCTAAGGACACCAGGGGCACAACTGGAGATGCATTAAAACTATTAGAAAATAGAATAAATTCAAGATGGCTGGCAATCTCCCTCAGATTGCGGGTCCAAGTAAGATCTTACCACATATAGAATCAATTATCCAGGGAAAGCTTTGGAATTAGCCTTGAACTGCCTCAATTATATGAAGAGCGCTAGCACTTAATTTTTAGCATTATTAAGTTCATTTTCCAGTTTTTTTTCTCTGTCCAGACATTGGCAGAAGACCACGTGGATGATATTAAGGAGGCATTGGAAAATGTCATGTGGTCAGATTAAACAAAAAATGGCTCTTTTTGCTCATGGGAACTTGCTCATGGGCTCGAAATGTGGAGGTAAATCCAAGACCTATAAGTCATGTTATTTACAACACAACCAAAGCTCATATAAAGAAATTTCAAGGAACATTTTTCATCTTCAGCCTTTCAATATCGCATGACCTTTGCTGTCTGCCTTTTTCTCAATAACTGGCCTCGTTGTTCATGCAGCTGGTGGACTCTGAATCACTGTGGGTTCATGGAACAGAGGCCAAATAAGACTCGATGGGTCACTGGTGTGTGCTAGAAGCTCCCATATTTCTTGAGAGATGGTGAACCAGCCTTGACTCAGGGATGAGAGCAGGGTAGAATCAAGAATGCTTCCAAAGACTCCCTCTGATTGAAATGCTGTTTGACGGCAAGCACACGAATCCTATTAGGTTTGATCCTTTAATTTCAAACACTTACCCAAGTGAAACGACTGGTGAAATTTTTTAGCAAGTTCAGTCCTGTCAGTGCTAGTTTAGCTGAGTGACATAAAGAGTTAGCTAGCAAATGTCACTTGGTCTGCAAGCTGATGCATGGAGTCTCTGCAGGATTTGGTATCTGTGCTGAACTGTCCCTTTAGATAAACTCAAAGAATTCCGAAGTAGAGTGTTTTCGACATTTCTGAGGATTGGAATGGAGATAAAGAGCACTTTTCTTGCATGGTTTCTTTCTTGCTGGAGGATGAGAAATGGCTTTTTTAAAGAACTATCCATAAAGCTGCTTCTCAGATCAGGCATCAGCAGTTAAAAATCCGACAAATGCTATGTGTTTCTGACAAGAATTTCTTAATGGCAGAGCATTGTGCATTAATTCTTAACCTGCCATTAGCCACTGAATGGTAATTGCTACATTGATGGTGGTATCAGAGAGAAACAGACATAGAAGAGCCCTGAGATGCCAATGTGGAAAATGAATGCTTTTCAAGTATGACCTTGTAGAAGATTTTATATGCCCACTTATTTTGTTGGCATTGCTTTCATCCAGACATTCTCACCAGGGTGCTTTCTATTAGTCTCTAGTATTGGAGAGAAAGTATATTGGTGGGTTAAATTTGTTTTCCTTCATCTTTCAGGCACGTCCTCCAAGGTTGTTTATTTTTTAATTTAACAAAAACTGTGCTGATTTAATTTACAAGTAATATATAGTTTATTGTACCAGCGAATCAGTATTTTCTTTAATTTTCTTTTAAAAAAGGGAGATTTTTTTTTTTTGTGAATAAAGATTGCATTGTAGCCACCTCACCCCACAGTTGGTGTCTGTGCAGCTATCTTCTACAGTGAGGGAAAATTCAATAAAATAATTCCCCTTTTCCACCGGAAAACTTTTCCAGTTTGTCTAGATTTGTGGCTATACAATTTGTTCTCACTATAATCTGCTGTAAGGCTCAGATGCTTGTCATTCTAAGTATGTGTGAGAAGGAGGAGCATCATTTTTTTTTGTCACATGTAAGTATTTGTTTCGCTAGTTTACATTTACATTTGGTAGACGCTTTTATCCAAAGCGACTTACATTTGAATAAAGGAACTTATTTTTTGTTGGTTCCTGCCTTCCTTGGGATTTGAACCCACAAACTTTGCATTCTTAGCAAAATGCTCTACCACATGGGCCACAGGAAATGAAAAGAGGAATAGCTGATGTAACCTTTACAACAAGCCTCCAGATTTAAAATTAAATAAGTTCTGTTATTATTATATTTGATGAGAAATCCTTGTAAGAATATGTTTATGATCAATCTACAAAGCCACATAATGAGAAGGACTAAGGGATAATCAAGGATTCACATTTGCAACCACTGGCGTCTTCCATTCTGGGCATTGACTCCTTTTGACCCCCAGAGATAGCACTCTGTAAATCAGAGGATATAATCAACAGCGTGAACAGTTGGCCATGTGTACGTCATAAATAACTACTCTCCTGGTATGAGTTCACTTCGGAAGTGACCTTTCTGACCTCAGGAAGCTGCTCTGCACAGGTTCACAAATTTGCAAAATTTAATTTAGAGGGACCAACACCGCATTATAGAATGAACAGAGGCTTGGAAACCAAATAACTTTTTGAAATAAACATATTTTCTGCCTGCATTGTATATTTAGGATGATTTTTACTATCCTGTAATGGAATATTTGTTCCCAAACCAAGTAAGAACACTTTGAAGCACAGCTTTATTTAACTTAAACATCATAGACATGCTTCAGTTAAACACACGCTCACAGCCCTGTCTAAAGCTGGGTTCTGACTGCACGATTGTCTTAGCTGTCGTGTCACAGATCTTTTCACACATCACAACTGCCTGGGGTAGCATCCAGTGATTGTTGAATTCTCACCTCAATATAGATCAGCGTCAGGATTTTTTTAGACAGAATCGTAGAGAACTTTGTCTGTGTTTTCAAACTGCGTCTAGCATCACGCGTGAGACATTATTTGAAAACAGCGCGAGGTCACATGTGCCTAATGGAGTGCAATACTGGGAATATTATCAAAATCAGAGTTTTTATTTAATTTATTTTTTCCAAATTAGAGATGCCACAATAATTGTTTTTTTTTACCGCACCATTCGGTACATCCTCCTCGGTTTAATACACGCTTGTGAACCATGTTTTTGTTGTTTCTCTTTTGAATAACTCCTGTATGTAGAATCACTAGTTTATTAATAGTAACTCATGTATGTAGCATTATTGGTTTACGCCTGTGAAAAGGCAGATGTGAGGGAAAGAAACACATCCACGAGCAAATATCCAATCAATGAACTAAAAATAGTAATGCATTATTTTATCATCAAAAACAGAGCTCTGGCATAGTGCTCTCTCTCCCAGCAAACATTCAACATCAGAGAGACATGTTGGTTCAGGATTTGTTAAAAGAGACTATTCTAACAAGTAGCTAGCCCTTGCATTCACACGCTAATGCAGAGAGCAAGCTGAATATGAGTTCCAAGCTTTAAGTAAATGTCTAGCCTGAGAATCCATCAATCAGGAATCAATGTGACATTGGAGGAGTAACAAAAGGAGGTTAGAGCAATACACCCATATAGCTGACTGAGACAGAAGATATTCACTGAAACATTCTGTGATTGATTTCCTTTCGATTACATTGTTAAACAGAAAGTGTTTCCTGAGAGGTTCAGTGATTTTTTTTGAGGATGTCTTGAAGAATTTGAGATTCAGGGATTGTTTCTACTGGCAAAAGTTAACTCAAAGGTGCAGCTTCACAGCAAACTTAAAGCTTATGGAAAAGAAAGAAAATGCACGATGGAGTGGAGAGTATTGGCTGTCATTGAGGTTCGCTGCAGTTATGCCACTGAAAGCGAGTGAGAGCCGGTGGTCCTGATGCTGCCTGGAAACTGAAATTTCCTTTTTAGTTTCCTTTCTTAGATTTAAAAGAATCGATGAGTCCACCCAATGAGAGAGGGTGCCTGTCTCCAATGGAACTTCAGCTATAACTAACAGCAGAGGAGCTTTAACTTCTACCATCAATCAGTTGTCAGCCTCTTTTAGCCTACAGGAGCAATGCAAGATTGTAAATGATTCAAAAATCAAGTTACAAAAAGTAAAGTGGTTAAAGAGTCATGAGAATAAAGTAAAGGAATCATTCATTGATTAATAAATAACAGAAAGGATGAACTTGGAATAATATTCCTCCAAATTGTAATTGACAAAAGTATAATCCTATTTTTGGTTAATCTTTGAGACGGAACAAGAAATACATCACAAACAGGAAGTGAATTAATTAGAGTCATTTGATTCCCTTGATAACTTCATTTTTATTTAACGGACCGGTTGACATGACTCCACATGACATAGTGTTTTTAAAGGGAATCGAAATAATCAATCTGGAAACATTTGAACCATTATTAGATTATTTGCCTAGCCCTAGTTCAATAAGCATCATTCTCCTGGCAACCACCAAACCAATCATATAAAGAAGCATAGAAAACCTGTCTCCACTGCTTTGGAGATCATTGTTTTAAATGCATTTAATGATATATACAGGGCTCTAGACTAACTTTTTGCACTGGTTGCACTGGTGCGCCTAAATTTTTTTCTTAGGTGCACCAGCACAAAAGTTAGGTGCATCCAAATTTTCAACTGCATCACATTTAACACCGCATTTCCACAAGTTCACTTTTTTTAGTTATCTATTCATTTATTTTTTTTAAATCACTGTCCATATAGACAATATTGACTTGTAAATGATTAACTAACAACCTGGTCAAAATAAAGTTCTTTATTTGAAGCACAATTCTACAAGAAAGGTAACTAAAACTTACTGAAAAAGTGTTTAAACTGCTTTACTGAGCTGAAATTTAAACTTTAAACTGATTTTGGTCCCCAAGAGCAGCAAATGCTTTCTTTGAAGCAGCATTTATTCCTAATTAAACAAATAAAAACGATAATACCATTTACTACCCAGATCAAGAGTTTATAATGCAGCCTATTTATTTATTTTTTTTATTTTTAAGTATCAGAATATTATGGTTAATGCAGTAACGAGACGGTAGGCATATTATTGACATAGGCTCCATAACATTTTCAATAATATATTCATCGGTCTTCCTTTCCGCAAGATACGACTGTACACAATGACTCATTCCTTTGTGGCGATATATGTGTCTCCGTCGATCAGTAGTGCCATGTACGCACTGTTCACAATTTGCACAGACGTTTTTTTTTTCAATGTATCTTCGATGACTCCTATAAATTGGGTGCGCGCGACATCATTGCTGTACGTCGGGTTTACGTTCAAGCCATTTTTCTTCATAAGAATTATTTTTGACTTGAATTTAGTGAAGGGGAGTTCTTCTTTTGCAATATTGTAGGCAACGTAAAACTTAATTCTCATCTCGGCCTCGTCTGATGATCTGTTTGCAGCTGCCTGCCGCTGAAAGGGGACACTTGAGCAGTGCATTTATCGCGGCATGTTATGTGTTTTATAGAAAAGTTTATAGTTTCAATTCTAAATGTATTAGAGCCAGTCACAGGGGAGGTTGATGGCTCCGTGTCAGAGCATTGGTTATTATTTTCACGATCAGGCCCTAACTTATCTTTCTTAATGAAAAATCTGTCAATCGTTCTTTTCATCTTCTCTCGTAATCCACGGCTACATCCACTGTTTACCTGATGGACTCACCTCTCTCTGTCTGACTGCATCACAAGCATTTTCAAACGTACGTTCACACACATACAGGAATATCTGGACCATGGCCAATCAGAAGGGGGGGTGGGACGGGATACGCTCTTCACTATCTCTGTTTGGTTTAGACCACGATATGTGCCTGTTGTTGAACAACCGGGAGACTCACGGAGTTTAGTTTTTTTTCCCCTCGAACGACGGGTCGCACCGGTGCAACCTTTGATTTTTTTTAGTCGCACCATTGAGAAATTAGTCAATTTTTCAAATTGGTCGCACTCTAGAGCCCTGTATATAGCTTCTCAGTCATAAAAACCCTTTCTCTGAAGCTCTCTAGGCTTTGTTCTTTATCGGGTGTAGTTGGGAGGTTGACTTCCAACCTTTTGAGGTTGACTTCCAACCTTTGGTTCCGCTATTGACCTTTTACATATAGCCTTTACACTTTCTCTCATTCACATTTACTTCCATTTTGTTATAATACCACTGACCGGTGAATTGACTTAAACAAATCTGAATCAAAACGTTACTCTTAAATCTGACGATATTTTTTATGGAAAGGATTTCATGGAATGGTTTATTTTATTGACAGTATTTTTTACCTTTGCCTTAATAATAATAATAAATTATTAAGGAAAGCAATAAACTTAGTAAAGATAGATACAATGAAATGGGTAGCTTTTTAGTAATGTGCTTGCTAGCAGGCAGGGATTAGAAAGGATTAGAAAATAGAGGAAGCATAGAGAATTTTCGCCAGCAGCATGCAGCTAAATCCTCGTGGAAAGACACATCTCTCTCTCTCTAACCTGCTCTGTGAATGCGGTCAGGAGATTGCTGTTCTGGATGCCATTTGAAAGATCATTTCACCAGCTTGAAATGGTGAATGAGAAAATTGGGCAAAGTAGTTTTTTTTTTTTGCTTCTCCACGCTACGTGCACGAGGTGACATTTATTTAACGGTCTCAAAATGTGCTTTGGGTTCTGAAGAGCCTCAAATGATCAAGATGGAAGACCAACAAGAGGTAGATTTAAAGATACAACTCTGGACGTTACTCTAAAACTCTGGTGTTTTGTCTCATCTGGCATAAATAGGCATGCCTTTATTTTTTGTGCCCCAACAACCAATCGGAGTACAGCTTACTGTACCTTCTGGTGTCCATATGGCAGTGAGTGAATTGATTTTAATTAGACCTCAATGTAATTTCTTCTATTATGACATTATGTAATTGGTTCATGCCTGAATATTTAAACCCAGGGGTGATGTTGAAACAAGAGGTGGCGGGTCTGACGTTACTGTAAAGCCATGCCCTTGCTCATCCAGCTCCTCTGGGGTTTCACAATCGATAGTTTTCTCCTCTTCAGGTTGCAGTGCACAGAGCAACGATTCACATCTTCACCTTGATGAGTCAGCCTCTCCCTCTTAATGTAATGATGTGCCATGCTCTGCCCTGCGTAAAGATAAATGGCTTGTTTAAACTTCGCTTTCTAAATGCTGTTTGGAGCTCAAGACTGAAGTAATCATTCACAGAGTGGTAGCTATAAATCAAGAGCTCTCACATTTTCCTTGTTACTCGCTAATATACCACAATATGGTGTTTTGCATTATGCATGCCTCTCCTTTCCCAAAGTAGAGGGAACTGGGTTGAGCAAGGAAAGCTTGTTCGGGTCGTCCAACAGGAAGTCTGATCGATTCACCCTCCACAGTTGGCTGGCAGCACTGACAGCTCTGGTGGCAGAATGAGCTTCCTAATAGTCTAATTGAGCTGAGAGCTCTGGGTTAGGACAGCAGAAGCTTCAGGCAGTGAAACAGACCATTCACCAGGACCAATGACATGGTGAATCATGGTTTAATAGTTGAAATAGCCCAGAGGATCGTCGACACATTTGGTTGTTGTTTTAGAAATTTAATTGAATGCCAAATTTATGCATAGAGTGAGAGTTTTTCTGGCTTCATGTCATAATGATTGAATTTATAAGCTTAGCATACACAAACAGTACCACAGTGTCATAATTGCCATCAGGGGAACTGGAGAGATGCTTTGATCTGCAGCCTAGGGTAATTTGTTTTACACAAGAAGCTGAAACACAAATTATCAAAGCATCTCATTTTAATTTCTCCCTATATGTGGCTTTGCACAGTTTTTTGACAGTGTATTTCAAGGTATTGGCATTTTCTTGCAGCTAGCTGTGGACTGCTTGTTAAAAAGCTAAGAATTTCAATATAAGATGCCATAGAGTTATGCTAAACATATTAGCATGTTGTTATAGAGTTATAAAACGATTTTTGTGAAGTGAAGCTCTTTATATGCATAAACAGAGTACAGAGAGGTCAATGTAAAGAATGATGTTTGATGTGGTGTGTTGGAGAATCTTGAATATTTAATCAGACTGAGTGAATCTAAAGAGAGAGATACTTTATCTTTTATCATTTGTCTCTGGGTAACAGACTGTTACACACTACTCAGCATTTTGTTATGGAATTGTTTTATAACAAAAATCAGCCTGATTAAACAGAAAGAAGAATTTGAGTACATTTCATTTCAGAGTTTTTGTTTTATTACTTTTTTTTGTTTCTATTTTTAGAATTTCAGTTTTTATACAATTGCATGATACAAATTGTAACTATCACATTTTTTTCCTGATATGCATAGGTTAATGATAATTTATTCTAGATATTTAAATATAGCATTTCTTCGGGTAAATAAAGTAGTAGCATGTAGAACAGGACTGTGCCTTTTATTCTGTCTTTTTATTAAATCCAATAAAATTGTGGCTTTTTTATTAAATTCAATTAACAAAAACAAAACAAAAATCACCACATTGATAATTTTTATACATATTTTTTAATAAAACAAAATATTTATTTAGCAAACTGTTTTAACACTACATTTACCTTGTAAAATGTGTATTAAATTAGTATTAAAGTGCCATGGTCAAGAACACCTTACAGTAAATTAAATAAAATTCTTTTATTAGGATTTTGGACAGGAATAAAACTATGTATAATCTCACATGGAATCATAAATCAACCCTAACGATTCTAAGTAAAAATATACAGTTAGTGCATCTGTGATGTTTTTAATGTAAAGAGCAACCGTATTGATGGCTAAGACTATGATCTGCTTTCATAGCATGGTGCAGCTAGTTCTAACGTTAGCTTCCCTAATGTCATAGATCTGGAAGGAGAGAAGGAGGCGGTGTCAGTCCTTCTTTGATTTATTTACAGATGTTCCGGTGGCCATATCAGAATATCATTCCTTAGAAGACATGTAGATCAGAAAGTTCATTAGGCAGCAGAATAGCAGATAAATCCACAGAGCATCCAAAATACAGGTATGGCTTGGTGTAGCATATTTCCAGATGAGGTGCAGACCTAGGCAGACGAATCTTGTGGAAAGTGGAGTGGAGCAGAGGTTTCTAATGGGAAGCAATGGGATCAGGAAGCAGCAGTAGAACCAGGCACACAAGTCACTCTAGCGAGTCAGTCAGTTGGCTTCTTGAATTGCAGTGTCGTCAGGAGTGGGGAACTAACAACTGGAGATGAAGAGAGCACAGATTTTTATGTTTCTAAGCTGGTCATTTGAAGTTCATTAAACAGGTTATTTCCTTTTTTTTTGTTCAAAACGATCGCTTCTGTTTCGCACATTCCTGGCTAAATCAATTTGCTAGCAATGTCACTTGATTTCTTGTTGGATCAGACTCGACACTAATATGACGTGCAGTGGGTTTACGTAAATGCACTCCGCTTCTTTCAAGTTCCTGATCAGTTTGTTTTCCTTTGTTTTCATCATGGTTTACATGATTGGCATAAAGGCCTGCCCGTATCAAGTAATGAGGCCAGATTTTCTCATAGAAATTTACCAAATTTTACCACAATGCAAAATATTATTGAGCCATCCTATGTCCACTGTCCTATTTAACATTTTTCTTGCCTGATCGGTTCGTTCACATTTGTTAATCAATACAGTTACTTTAATTTAGCCTCTTTCTCTTGATTTCTCCTTTCAGATTCATGGTGCTGACCAATCTGTATCTGAGAGTCAACTCGGTAAGTGTCCAAGCATTTTCTGTTCCCTGTAAAATCAACATGACTTTGAAAAGCATTTTAATTCTCAAAGAAATCCAACTAGAACCATCTATGCAGCTTTTAAAAGTCATAGTATTCAATGTTAATGTTTTTAAGAGCTAGCCAGACAGATAATAACAAGATTGATTCTATATGGTTGTAGCAGACATGGATTTCCAGCAGTACGGTTTTATTTTAGAGCATGGCTAATTGATTTGGTGAATGCATGCTTGAGATATCTCTGCAGCAAGACAAATGAGGGTAAGTCAGCCTGATGTGGTAGATTGAACAGATTGTAGGGGTTTATTGTAATTCTTTTAATTCCAGCCTCACAATTTTGACGTTAACGCGAGATCCTAAAGGTTTCCTCATTTGACCATTTTTGTCCCTTTCTTCCAGTTTTTTTTTCGTCTAAAAAGCACACAGCACTCAGCATACAAATTACTCTGAGGTCCAAAGGTCGATTATAAACGGCTATAGCTGCATAACAATGTCCATATTCACATGGGAATAAAATTATATATATATATTTTATAATAAAACACAAAAACTTCCTACAAGGTGCTATTAATGTCAATTTATACAGCTACTGACATACAATCATGCAGCGTTTCCCATCTTTTCTGATGTGCACTCTCTCACATGCATCTGTGCACTTGGATAGAACTCTACCTTAAGGATTTCGTCAAGGACAGTTTTAAATACAACTGCTTGGTGACAAATTAATAATACAATCAATATAATATCATACCATTAGAGGTACAAAGCTGCTCTGTTGTAAAAGTAACCTTGAATTACTTCTGCTGTAATCTGATGTAACCTGTTTATTTTATCATGGGCCTATATCAGACAAGGTGTCTAGTGTATGAATATCAATGTGCCATACACAGATGAACATCTCAGCAGTAAAACATAAGGGTTATTTCTGTTTAACCCTTAGAAGTCCGGGCCGTGTTCGTGTGTTTTTTTGGTACTTTACAATTTGATTTAATAATTAAACTTTAACATTTTTTTCTGTTCCTGATATAAGTTTTTAGTACAACCCGAGATCTTTTTTTTTAACAAATATTTCTGCATTACATTACACAATAATTACACAACAAACCTGAAATTATACAAAATAAATAAAATTTTTGAGTAATAAATTATATATATTTTTTTACTGCAAAAATGTATTAGAAAAAAATAGATATGCATAAATACAAAAAGCAAAGACAAGGTAAAAACAATGTGAAAATGTTCTAAGCTCCTAAGCTGTTTCAAGCATTTTTTATGCTGTTTTCCAAATAAGTTGCAAATCACTATCCATCTAACGTCTATTGTACTTCCAAGGGTTCTTGTCTTTTCATGACTTGATGGCCCTGATGGCATCGATCTGTAAAACAAAACTGAAAGACATGAACATTTCTTGTGGAAACTGTTCACAGCGGCGGGACGTGGTCAATAAACAGCGTCCTGAATTTTCGGTACTGGTAGGAAAGCACTCCAAAAACCATGGGCGCCAATGGGACATCATACGTTGGACCATACGAGTGTGCCAATGAAAAAGAGTTTCACATTCAGTGTTTCCCCTAGGATCATGGCCTTTGGGGGGGTGGGGGGGGGTATTATGGGTGGTGCTGCAAAACACTCACACAAACACTTAATAGTGTTTATATGTTTCTTTTAATTGCAGTATACCAATATATTATAATGTCTGAACAATTACTGTACAATAACTAAACAACTGTACACTGAACTAAACACTAAACATCAGATTTATTTTAATATGTTAATTATTCACAAAGTGTGCAGCTTTTGTCACTGCAGTGCATCTTTCTGGGCTTCTGAAAGAACATTTCTAGAGCATCTTGGTATGGATAGTCTGAAACTTCTGGCCCATTTATTGAGATCCGCATGCAGGCTGCAAGATGGTCCCCTTGCAGCCTATTGTGAATGTCTGTTTTGACCTGTAAATACATTAACTGTTAGGCTTTAAAAGTGATAACTGATAGTAACAACAGTAAAAATCAACTTAACATAGTGATAGTTTAAAGCAGGAAATGCCATTGTATAACTAACTAGCTAGCTATTAATTAAGCAATTTATTTATCAATTCGTTCATTCATGCTTGTGTGTATTTACTTACTTACCAAGATCAGTCTTGTACAGCCAGGGGGAGTATTTCGCCTCTGACAGCCAAGCTGGGTCAAAACCTGTCGTTCTGTGGTGGCTAGACATTTACTGTTTGTCAGGGGCAGGACATGCAGCACTTGGGCTCTTTTCTGTACTTTGATTCGGAGTAGGAAAGCTACACCGGCTGCTGCTCGCAGCAGAACACGTGTTGTCCTCGTCACCACCTTGGGAGCGTTTAAAGCGCGGTCTCTCTCTGTCCGCTGATGGGTGTGTGTGTGCGCCGCATCGGGGCGGATACGGAGGACAATTGTAAACGTGCAAACGTTGAGACAGAAATCACATGCCATCGTATAAATAACATAATGCTATTTAGTTTAATAAAAGAAAAAAGCAAAGACCTGTTATATATAAATTACTTCTGTCGTTTTTCGACGAAAATAAAATAAAATTAACTTGACCTTCAAGGGGGGCGGGGGGTGCCGTTGGGGGTGCGGGGCGCCCCCCTAATATAATGGTAAGGGAAACACTGACATTGCCATATCGAAAACGTATTTCGTAGAAGAATGGCCATTGAAAGCTGGCTATTTTGATGAAGTAAGTAGGATGTAAAAAAGCCAGTCATTGGCAAACCAGATCAGTTTCTAGAGGACTTATTTCGATGTGAAAATGTAATACCTAGACAAAGAGATTTAAATAATAGGGGGAGTACATAAAAATAAAAGGCCAAATTGTTGTTTTAAAAGGTACACTTTTGTGTAACTGGAGGAGTCATGGGAGGATGGAAATGTTGAAGGAGTGTAAAAAAGTGAACGTTGGTCAAGAGTAGAGGTTAGTTACATAGAGATATCAAACTTGTCTTTTTGAAAAAGACTCAAAATCTTTGACTTTAGGAATATTTTACTCGGGTACTGCCATTAATCAACTGCAAGTAGCGGATGTGGTGTCTATCGAGAGATAATGAGTTTGATACATCAAACCTCTGAAGGAGGCCTGAAGTGCATAGATTGTTATATAATTTCACAGAACTTTCAAACATGTCCTTCTTCTGTCAGCCTCTGGTGATTAAGGATATTCTCAGTGCTTATTCTTGCACTGGATGCGTGACTGAGAAGAGTAACCCTGATGCTTTTGAAGTCTTCTTCCTTGGTTTCCCAGGAGTTTTTGAATGCCTGAAGCGCTCCCTGCGAATATGTCAGAGAGGTATTCGATTGAGCTTTGTTTCCTCATTTAATGTTCTCCTCAGATAAGGAAATTTGAGTGCATTCTAAATCTATATTATTTCTGGATGTCTTTGTAACTAAAAATATTGTACATCCAACCAAAGTCGATATCATATGGGAATGTTTAAACGATAGAGACCGAAATCTTCCCTAACTCCCTGAAGATGTTCATACGGAATATTTGAGTGGTTTAATCTTGTATATTGTTGTGGAAAATGTTTTGAGCCCTGCATGAGTGCCGTCACCAACATAGCAAGCAACTACAGAGCTGTAGTTCCCAATGGCTCTTCATCACTGTGCCTAAGTCACTTAGCACAGTCACTGTTGCCATGGTGAGGTTTGATAAGGGCCCGTCTTATCTTTTTAGCATGTCAAGAGGCCTTTTTGGATCCAGTTAGGCATGAAGGAAGAGTTGGATGGAGAGAGACTTTGAAATGTGACTTTGGCTTGTTTTCTCAATGCTTTTTGTGTGTGAAAATGATCTTGATTCTCATAAGGCGCATTAACAAGAATCAAGAAGCTGCACTCAAGAGTCTTAGAAGTTGCAAGATGGATGAGATCAACAGTTCGTCTGAGTTTCAATTAAAATCTGTACACCTTGAGGGCTGTTTTTACTAAGCTTTAATGGAGTGGCGTCCACTGCTGTTGCTTTGTAAAAAAGAAATGCATTATATATAGGGATGTCCCGATCAGGTTTTTTGAGCCCCTGATCCGATCCGAGTCATTTAATTTTAAGTATCGATCCATACCGAGTCCCGATCCGATACTTGTCTTTTCCTTGTGCTAATTGCACACTTTAAGTGCATGCAGGTTATTAAATCAATCCAGTGTGTACTCTTGACAACCAAATAGCTCAGCAGTGCATCAATAAAAAAAAACTGAAAGCAACCTGTTCCTTTACAGTTTTTTATTTCTCACAAATATGAAATCTCAATTTTACAGCTCAGTGAAGTCGCAATATTCTGTCGTGTGTTTCGTTTTAAGATGCCTTATCAAGTTGGTAGTATTAAAGGCTGCTTTGCTAGTACCACCGCGTCAAACTAAAAAAAAGAGAAAATATATATTTTACATGGGGTATTAAATAACAATCAGTAAATAAACATTTCTATTTCTTCAACAACGAAAATGTTACACATTTTAAGTTACGAAGAACACTTCAACATGTCACAAACCTATTAGATAAAGACATGTAAATCATCACAACACACAAAACTTAAACACGCTATTTAGGCGCTAATATAAACAACAAATAGCGATCTATGAAATCCCTTTTAAATAAACAAAATATACTTTTTTAAACATTAGCTTACCACGCTGGGAATAAATAAGCATTAAATGAAGGTTTTTGTAGAGCTTGAACCTTTTTTTTTTTTTTTTGAGCACAAACATGCGAGTCTCTCATATTTCTTCCTGATTCACGCACGCTCTCAGCACGTCATCAACGTCCTTAAAGGGGCAGCACACAACAGCTCGCATTGCAAACGTTGCATGTAGCTACCAGACTAGAATCACTTTCCAACTTAAAATACTTCCACACTGCAGACATCTTAGCACCGTATTGCAAGTAGTAAACAACATGCGAGTTTAACATGCGAGTTTGCGACACGTGCGTGACGTAGCTGACGTAAACATTCGATCGGTCCGATACATAGAGCCGATTCCGATCAGTTAAAAAATGCCTCGATCGGCCCCGATACCGATCTTTATGATCGGCTCAGGACATCCCTAATTATATATTATTTGAATTAAAATCTGTACCAAAATAGATAAAAAAAAAATAAAATGTTACTTCATTGTACTACCAATCAGTTTAATTTTAAACAGGGATCCATTAACCCAAACCATCCATCTCTCCGTCTGTCCATTCACCCATCTGTCCGTTCGTTCTTCCATCCACATTTTGTCTGTCTGACGTCGTTTACCCAGGCCTGTCGTAGGGCTGGACGGTTTTACAAAAAATCTAAATATTGTTTTTTTTGTTTTGTTTTTTTTTAAATCACAAATTCTACTTAGATTTTTGAAATGTAACAATTCAGTTATTTATTCATAATACATGATTTTTGTGAGATTCTCTTTATTAGAACATGTCAAACATACACCACAAATGAAATGCAGTGCGAGATCACATGGTTGGACAATAGAGCTTCATTTTGATGGTGTGCAATCTCGATTTAAGAGTAAATAAAATAAATGTATGATGTCAATTTGAATTATTTTAAAAAAACATCCACATTAGCCTGTCGGTCCATCCAGGTCCACACATCCATCCATTCACCCTTGTTTCTCCATCTCTTTAGAAATGCATCCAGCGTTATAGAGAGCATTGATTCGTAAAAAATTATGTCACAGCAATATTAGTAGTTATACTAACTAATTGAGCATTGCACCAAACACTTGAAATCAGCTAATAATGTCAATGAAACACTGTTAGAAAGAATAAACACACTCCCGATTTTAAACCCAATAATTTGCATGAAATAGATCATTATTTACCTAACACAGACGCAATGATGTTATTTCCAGCCGTTTTATAATGGATTTATTAGCTTGTGAAGAGATTAGGCTTACACAGATCTCTTCGATGCACTTTTGACTTTTTTTATGTCCCTCTACTGCCCAGCCTGGGTTGCACACAGAAATCTCTCAGCTCAGCATTAAATTGTCCGTTGGCCATTGCACATGGCATCTTCTTGCTTCTCCTTCCCAACAAAGTACATACCTAGGCGTCTACCACCCTCCCAACCATTCAGCTCTCCTCCCACTTAGCCATCCATATACACTTCTCAAATTTCATAGCCTCCCCCCGCTCTCCCTACCTACCCATGCACCATTTCTTCAACCAACCACTGACCTATTCAATGAATCCCACCCAACTAATCATCAATCCAAGTTCCATTTTTGAATCTTTTTGCAGTGCCTCTTCTGAACAACCCAGCACTTCGATGGGAGAATGATGATGCGTTCGGACTGATTTATGTGTATCTCTGCTTGTTTTAATGTAGCAGAGATCATGTTTACTTAATCCACTTGCTATGAGCGGTGCAGAGTTTAAGACCTGATAATGAGGCTCGTGGATTTGGAATCTTTTAAAGTGGAGCTGCCACAAGTCTCTGAATTATTGATGCAAAGTAGGTGTTTAAAACTGTCTTCAACGCTCATTAGTCTCAGGGTGAGGTGCACAGAGGGACGCTGGCTGCTGCTTTTGTACCAGGCATGATTAATCCGGCTTCAATATGAGTTCAGGTGTTTGAGTCCATGCACTTTTTAGATGTTCAACCCTGGCAGAGAATAGTAATGAGTGCTATTTTTTCCCAACCTCTCTTGGTGTCTACCTCTCTTTGCTTCTGGTCTAACAGTCAGTTTGCATCAATATATGGCTCATGCTTTGTTAAATAGCTGTTTTTTTTCATTGTCATTTTCCATTGGTTTTCCTATGAGATGTTATGGCAACCTCTCTGTTGCTGAGGATTTAAAAGTGACCTGTAGATCATTTAGCGTGAAAGATCCTCACTGCGCATGCAACAAATGCGGCAGCTCTAATTGGGGTCATTACACATGTCTATCATTACAGAAAGTATTCAAGGATAGAAATTGAACTTTGTGCTTTAATTGTTAAGGGGTGTACATAACTAATTTAAGTAAAGTTAAAGGAACGTTTTATAGATTTGTTGGACTTTGAATGCTTGCCTTGATCAAAAATTTGATCCCTAGAGTCATTCAAAGGTGAAGTGTAAAACGAATTCTTGATCTTTTGAACATAATCCTTCTCTGAACAACATTTGGTGCAGTTTAATTTTACGATTGCTTATTAGAGGGGATGCACTGTCCTTCAAGACCTGTTAAAAAACCATAACCTGTCTGAATGCAAGGCATTATGGGATATTGGACACTCCCGAATATAAAATCTATTTATAGATTTAATAATTGTTAATAATTGTAATTTAATAATTGTTTAATTTATTGGACACTTTTCGAGAGTCTTAATGGGATGTAACCTCTCATCTATTATTACATTTCCCCCAAATGTTCAATTTTATAAGCTTTATAAGCTTTCACACCAATCATTTATGCTAATGCATTTAGAGCAGGTCTCAATCTCAATTTCCTGAATGAAAAGTAAAGAAACAACTGAAAAAAGAAAAATATATACATTAACAAATTAAATTTACAAATATTTTTTACCAATATATTCATAGGATACCATAAACAATTTTAAATCGGGTAACAATGGCTTTTACATTTTTATACATTTCAGAAACGTCTTAAGAAGAATAAATTATTTGAAGTATTTATTAAACTAGGGAAGAGACTTTGAAAATCACTCTGTAGGGTTCATATATTTGTAAATCCCAATATTCCGAACTGAGTTTATTATTCTTCATGTATTTAAATATTAAAATATTGATGAAATGTCGCTCCCTGCCTAAAGATGGCGTTTATGGTATAACAGATGTACTACAATCCGATATGGCAATCCAAAACTCTTTTTCATTTGCTCCACTCATTCGGTCAGATGTGTGAGTTCCCGTCGGCACCTATGGTTTAGATCAAGGTGCGTTTGGATCAGTGTGTAGAGGCCTTAAATCTGACTGAAGACGTCAGTGCCTCACCAGCCATGAATCTTACCACACATCACTAGTTTTTTTAACACGTTTTTTATGAGGTTCATATAAATATTTCAGGCCATTTTTTCACTAAAGCATTTTTAATCTTCAATAAATTAATTAAGTGAAGAAAAGTTTTTTTGATTGACATAATTGCCTTTCTTATTGAACTGTTCTCCTTTTTCACTCCACCTCTCTTGATCTGATCTCAGGTTTTTTCTTCTTCCTTCAAATTATCCTTTGATCTCTTTCACCACCTCGAGTCTCACTTTCCCTCTCTCTTTCAGTGGAAAAATATATTAACTCCTGAGTCGGAGGAGATTGGGCAGCTTTGAATACAAACGTGGTTTCCTTCAATTTATTGGATCTTCTGCAGCACAATGATTCGAGTCATTGGAGCACAGCCAGTTGTACTCTGAAACAATCAGCTCTGGGCCAGGATGCACAACGCCACCGTTCATGGAAATGAGCCATCGACAGCCTGTCTTATTTCCCATCAGCCATCACAGCAAGGAAAATCCATTCTTGTCATTCTTTTTGTATGTTTCCTTCTTGAGTGGTTGAAAGATGACTTCCGTTGTTGTCACTGCAACTTTGTGGTTGAAAGTAATGACTTCGTTATTCATATTATTTCCATTTGTTAATGTTTGAAAAAACACCACATTTAATGCTTTTGAATAACTTTTTCTAATGGCTCCTATGTGCTGTCTTTAACAAAGGGACCTTTTAATGAGGGTTTCTCTAATGGTAACTTTTGTGGTGTTTTCCGTTCCCTGTCGATCATTGGCAGGTATGAACAGGTAGTTTGAAAATTGTCCCCTCACTTTTTTCAGAGTCGTTACTCCACTAGCTGAGATCTCACAGATCCACTGAATTTTCAATTCATTTTATTTATATAATTTTCACACAAAGCTATTTGACTATTGATCTGTCGGCCACCCCAGCCTAGTGCTGGTCGACAATTGTGTCCCTAGTGTCCACAGACAGTTCTTTGATCTTGCTCATAGGGGAGATGATTGAGTGTCTGTTGTATTGGCAAAAAGTTCAAACAGCTGAAATTAATCCAGTTTATGGGAGACATGGCCAGAATTTTTCCTGGTCGGAATGTGATCAGATACTTATTTCATGCAACAACATGGAAACGACTTATATGAAAATAATCAAGGTTCCTTCAATGACAATTAAGCTCTCTCCAGTCTTTGTTATGATTGAACCAAGCTCAAAGCCTGAGTGCAGATGATAATAGCCTTTTTGAAGGCAAGATTTGTGTCTTCAAGGGCTCAGGGTTTGTCCAGACAGCACATGGCATCAAACCTGCTCCTGATGTCTTTCACAACATTGATAAAGAAATTAAGGCCCCCTGACTTTTCTGTATAAAGATGGCATTGAGGGACTACTAATAATTTCCAGACCAAAGAAATATAAAAAAACCTCCGTAATTTGGTGCTCCAAGATTTGAGTAACCTCTGTAATTTTGAATTGCTATAAGGTTTTTATTCTCTGTTTTGAAGCATATTGATCAGAATCAAAAGAAAGCTTGTTAAAATCTGTGGCACAAATATCAACAAGGATAAATGTTCAGATAAAAGAAACAAAAAACACAGTTAAAAGTCATTTTACCTTAAAAAATTAGATGCCAATGGGATGGGGTCTTTATACACTATTGGTTTAAACCATTGGAAATTTAAGGCAGAAGCAAACGTTTGAAAAACGTTTGAATAATTAGACAATGCATTATAAAAGAAGATAGTTAAACTATTTTCCTCACGTTTTGGCCAAGCCACCTGGCCAAGTCAGAAGTATTTTTTTTTTTGTTCCAAGATATGAAGATAAAAGGTCCACGATGGGAAAAGCTAACTAGTGTAGTCAAAGCTAAATATAGAAAAGAGACAATGACAATAACCAAAAGGCAAACTCACCGAAGGGGAACGTAATGACTGTTTGAGAAGGAACACACACCGCAAACCTCAGGATATAAATACACAGAATAATAATGACATGATAGCGAACAAGTAAAGATAGGAGATTAGAGAAATGAGGGATCAGACATGTGAAGGATGCAGGTAAACACACGGTGGGGCGATGGGGAGAGAAACATAGGTCATGTGACAAAGACAGTGAAAAAGGTAACGGAGCGTGACACTGATAGACTACAATTAAAACTTGTTATATCTGACCTGTGATGTAGTATTTTAAAGGTCATCATTTTTCAAATGGTGTCAGACTAATTCTACTCTTTTATTTTATGATCAAGGGTAACTACACAATTTAAACTAAGTTCAACCGTTCAACCGGATTGTATGCAATAAATTACAATCCAAAAGACAACAATGTAAAATCAAACACTTTGATAAGGTTTGGTCTGCGCCGTACTTTTTTGTGCTAATGTTCGTACTCTGTTAAAGGACCTTGCAGTAACGGTTGAAAACATCACTTCTTTGAGGAAAAAAGTTCATTTGTAACTTGGACATTTGATTTAATGTTGTCGTCTGCACTACAGTTAAATATAGTCTCCTTTGTGATAAATAGTCCTTTCAGTAATCCATCTGTTCTGTCGTTGCTTTGAGTTTCACTTTTATTTCTCTTCCAACATCTGCTTCCTGATTCACCAGCCTCTAGGGGCAAGTTCCTCTTGAACTTTCTATTGTTCTCTCTCATTACGTTCCTTTTATATTGTCAACTATCTTTTGGTTTCCACCAACAAGCAAACAATGTCATGAAATTTTGTTTCAATTTTAGATCTTAGCCTCTTTTAAACTTTTTGGAGGATGTAATTCTACTTCCCAAAAGGTGCGAATAGGACATTGCAAAGGCAAAATGTATGAGAAATCTTGTGATCAGGCTTTACCTGAGGGATGTATTTGGTCCATAGTGGGTCAAAAGGTAAGAAATATCTATTAGGGGCTTTTATATGTATGATTGTTTTAAGAAAAGAAAAGGGCACAGATCTGGGGGCAAGGTTTTGTGTAACTCTTGTTCATTTCATCATTTTCATCCTGAAGATTCAATCTATTTATCTTTTCATACCACCCCTCTGTATGGATTGAGGAGGTAAAGAAACCCAAAATCTTATGTGTCAAACCCATTAAATGAAAGGATACAAATAATTCACTGAACTCAATGTCAATTCTTCTAATATGTTCAGATCAGATAAAAATACTTCCTTTAGTGTCAAGCATTGCTCCTTTACACAACGTCTATAATACCAGTATGTCCGTAAGTGATGGTGAACAGCCATTGCTTTTGTAAGGACAGAACAAAAGGCAAAATGGCTAGACATTGCGTGTTCTACTCAGTTTGCAGGTCTGTTGTTTAATTATTAATTGGATGTCATTAGTGTGGAGACCTCACTAGTCAAATTCACCTTTAATTACTGTGTTTTTCACACACTGCTTCTTGCTTTCATTCTTCCAATCACCAAGGCATTCTTTCAGAGACAAGGAGAAATGGTTAAGGGCCTAGCTATTAATGGTCTCAGAGACAGGAGAACCTTCATTAGTGTGACACTGGGGTAAAAAAGATGAATTCTATGAATTTCATTGGAGAGTAACAAGAAAATCCAAACTGGCAGTGCTACATTTGTCAGTAGTTCTACACATGATAGTGTTCAGATCATAGAATAAATGTATTTTAATTGCTTTTGCCTTGAAATTATGATGAAATTTGCATACATGTTGCTTAGATGTACATAGTGTGATGTTTATCACTAGAGGTTACATTTTCAAAACCATACCTATTATTTCCTGACCTAGTCATGGTCAAGAACGTGACTGTACATGCAGTATTTCGTTAGTCGATGACTGGTACTATAGATGGTATCAGAAGTGGGATGATATTTTAAATTGCACATTTAACCAAGCTTTTTTTTTTTCATTTGGGCAATCCAGATCATGGAACCAATTAAACCTTGAATCTAAAAAACAACATTAAATATGGATAAAGTAAATTTTGGGCTTTTATTTCTGCTAAGAATTGTAATATAGTTTACAAAATATAGATTTTTTTTTTTTGCATATATGAAAATGAAATGACAAAAGACTTTTAAAAAACTTGTCAACTCCTGGGAAAAACGACTTAAAGCTTAGAACACAAAGAATTAATACAGATTTTTTTTTTCTTTTTGTTTGAAAAAAACCCCCAAACAACCCAGAGGATAATCGAAAAATATTCAGTGCAGGCTCTGGACATGTTCAGTCATTGCACTGCCTTTTGTCGAGTCTTGGTTTGAATAAAGAATAGATGTGTTTGAATATTTTTCTATTATTCTTACATTTACTCCTTTTACCTCAAACAAATTGTTATTTTTGATAGAATTTTCTTTAATTCTGGAATAAAATTTGTTTATTTTTTATCCCTTATTTTTGACAAAAGAAGCAGAGAGACTTTTGTTTCCCTTAACTGAGAGTGATCAAGATGTATTTATTGAATTTATCTGTGCATTTAACAATGCTATAGTTTAAAAAAACTACCACAAGTGTCGATACTAATCATCTACATCATACAAATTAATTTTACAATTTAACATTCCACGACAATTTCCTGCTTATTTCACACCCTATTTCATCATAAGACAGACACGGCTAAAGGCCCTACATAAAAATTCAAAATTCAATCCACATGTTTTCCTCAAACTGATCCTTTAGGGAATGAGACAGAAAATACATGGATATGAAAGGCCCGCTTCTTGGGCCGCTTCTTGGGCCTGAAAACATTCAAGACTGAGTCCAGACCCTAATAAGCGACTAGAAATTGTGGATATGTGGATAATTACACATTCAAGGGCACTTATCTTCTAAGTGTATTTGGCGAAGCTGTATGAACACTGAGGTCATGACACAGTTACATTTTTGACAAAGCCTTGAAACCTGATTGGAATAGCCTTAATTTTTTAAATTATTTTAAAGAATTGAGTTATTTTTGTCAGTTTGCCTGAGTATTTTTTTCCCCAAAATAAAACAGAGTTTTATTTAATTGATAATTGAATTGTTTTTTAAACGTGTCATTTTAAAGTTTGTTACATGGAGGATTCCGCCGACGTTAACATCTAACAAACCATCAAACATCCAGCATTTCTGCCTTCCTCTCTCAAAGCATCTCTTGCTCAATCCAGACAGCAAAGCGCATACAGTTCAGATCAGATCAGCCAATAAAATCAGATGTTCCAAGCGATTCTTCTCTTTGATTTGTCTTGCCGTAAGTCATTTCTTTAGTGGCTTCAACAGTTCTAGTGTATTTATTAATTCTTCTAAAGTTGAATAATCCAGGGGCTAAAGAGAAAACGTTCGGGACAAAAAGCCATCGATGCCCAAGACAGGCGATGCCCCTGGTGAAGGTGCATTTGCGTCTGTCTCAGAATAGTATTCTGGCTCATAGAGGTAAAAGTTGTATACCGTTTCCCCAAAACGCCATTACAGCGTCTATCCACGTTGGTTTAAAAAAAAGTTGACAGCTCAGTATTGAAGTTGCTCATGAAGTTACCCATGTTACAAACCCCTTTCAGTAAAAACTGATAACCTTGAAATCTTGTTTATAAGCTTTTAAAATTCACCATTCCAACCAGAAGGTTTCTTTCAGTTGTTTTGGTAACAGCTGAAATTTCTTCAATGAGCTCTACTTATAATTTACTGTTCCTTATTCGCAAATTACCTGTCGTTTCCCCCTATTATAAGATAAAAGTGTTTATAAGATAAATATACTGCAATAAACTGTAAAAATTAGTCTCATTCCATGTCCTCCTTTGACAAAAGACTGATATGGACAAAAATGGTACAAACTCAAGCTGTTCATCCTTATGAATTATGACATTGATTATTTAAATGAATTATTTGCCATCCTCAGATTACTAAGTTTTACAAGTCGATTCCCTGCATCTTTTTTTTTATTTAGACACAATACATATTTTGTTCAAATTGGATTTTATAGAGGCCTACAATGATTCATCCATGACAAACCCACTACATCGAAATGCAGACATATACATTCACACAACCTTTAAAGTAGGTTTTACACAGAAGCTTTTAAAAGTGTTCTCTGCCTCTGAAAGCTGTCAGATGTTAACAGAGAGCCAGGGTTTGTTTTATAAGGATCTAACCCTGAGGCAGCTCATGCTGTAAGAGATGAGTACAGCAGGCTTTAGGAGCTAAATTCACTTTAGAAGCAGGAGATCACAAGTAGCTCAGAGCTGGAGAAGGATGGAGCGCAGATGTAAGCAGAAACACTGAATTTAAACGTCACGACTCATCATAAAAGTTCCTGCTATAGCTCATGGCCTTTGGTTTGCTCTGAGTTTTAAATAAAGTTCTGAAGCTTTCTATCCTCACAGACTTGATCTCTATCTTGTTGTTTAGTTTCAGTGTGGATCTCTTGCTTTTCCATTAGCTTTTATTGTCACATCCATGAGGGTGTCTTATAAACAACATTGCAGTAGTTTCATGTTGCCTATTGTTTACACTGGATCTGGTGGGTCTGCTTTCAAGATTTGAAATCAATCATACTACTTGATCATAGAAAAGAGTTACAGTGAACCCTCGTTTATCGAAAATCTGTGAAGTAGGGACACCATATTTACAGTATTTATTTGACAGCTATTCAGTATTCAGACTTTTAAAACCCTCTCTTTACATAGTACTGTTAACAAACCACCCTTTACCGCAGTGGTTCTCAAAGTAGGGGGCGTGCCCGCCAGGGGGGGCGCACAGGCACTGCAGGGGGGGCGCAGATCATCAGCAGAAAAAGAAAAGAACAAAAAAATAAACAGCCAATAGATATAGAGTAAAAGATGCATCCGTTTGTAAAGGGGAAGAGAAGAGCCACTGAAGTCGCACAGACCCAGGCAGGTCACTCAAAAGCTTACGTGGTTCAATACAGAAAAAATGACGAAGCATATCTTGCTCTCGGCTTCACTGTTAATGTCGTTGGTGAGGAGGAAAGGCAGATGTGTGTCCTATGCCTAAAAAGCGCTGGCAGCAGAGAGCATGAAACCTGGTTCAGGGAGCTTCGTGAGTGATGGGGGGTGAGGGATGGGGGGTTAGGGTGGGGGGCCCAGATTCTTTTAAAGGTTTAAAGGGGGGCTCGACCAAAAAAGTTTGAGAACCACTGCTTTACAGTAATGTACAGAAATCTACATACAGTACACAGGCACCATGAACCAACAGTACTAGCAGATATTAATAATTATTAATGGAATTAATGAAATATTTGTGGTCTTCATATATCTCGACTATTTTTTAAATTTCCAGAAAATCCACTATGTATTTTCTCTTATAATATACATACGTAATGAAAAAAATCAGCGAAGTCGTGAATCCGTGATAGTCGAACCGCGAAGTATCGAGGGCTCACTGTATAGTTTATTAAAAGTTTGGGAGCTTAACTATATAGCAGAGGGTGACCTGGGCTTTGCGTCATTTCCAGACTTCACATTCTATCTTCGCGCTTCATGTTTTCAAAATAAAGGTAAAATTCCTTTAGAAATAGGTTACCGTTTACAGATGATGGAAGTATAGTTAAGAAGCTGTGATTCTCACAGTGGAAAAATGTGGCCATGCTCAGCATCCTCTCATGCAGATATATAGTTGTTCGAAAATTGTTGCTATGGCAAACTGTTGGTTTCCTCTATGTCACCAATGGGAATAAAGCTTTTTAAGGCCAAATATTTAATGTACAGGCCTTCTTTCCCATTTTGGCGTTAATAAATATATAGGATATTTCCTTCCTCCGATATTTTATAGTATCCGTTTGAATTCTGCATTGGTTAAATATGCATTTTCTAAGGCTACTTTCTTTGTATTTTCTTGCTTCCAATGGGGGTAAATAACTGTCCATCCCATAGAAAAGAAAGTTAATACACCACACAATTTACACATGGTAAATGGGTCTACTACAAATATTGTTTGACTAGTTCGCAAATACTGTCTTAGTAATCCCAGGACAAGGTTGAAACACTATGAAAAACATGGCAAACTTATTCCCTTTTGGGGTCACGTGGGTCTGCTGGTGCCTATCTCCAGACGAGAGGCGGGACAGGACAGGTCGCCAGTCCATCGCAGGGCAACACACACAATCATTCACACATTCATACCTAAGGGGAATTAGATTATTAAATTAACCTAACAGCCTGTTTTTGGGAATGTGCAGGGAAACCACACAGGCTCAGGGAGAACATGCAAACTCCTTACAGGAAGGTCACCGGCAAGCCTCGTACTGCTAACCTTCAGACGGAAAGGCCACAGTGCTATCCACTGCACCACTGGTGGCACAAATTTAAACAAGGATAACTATTCAGATAAAAGAAAAGTCACACTTAAAAGTCGAATGACCTAATGAAACGAGATCCCACTCTATACACTATTTGTTTAAATCATTGGTCATGCCACCGTGCTGCCCTAAACACGACCATATCACAGGAATTGTACTTCCAAGGGTTAGCCTATCTTTTTACCAATAGATGGCACCGATGTTACCGACTTAGGTAAGCTGAAAGACAATCACACATTTTATCCCATTTTAATGAAACCGTTTTAATAACCTGTGTGGTTATTAAACATGTGTTTAAATATTTAATAACATGTGATTGGCACAAAAGACTGCAGTGTGATCACAGAGATTTCTAAAGGTTAAGAACAAAGCTTGGATAAGATTTTTTTCTGATAAATAATTCATGATTGTTTATGCCATTTTTAGTTTCTTCTGTGATTTTAATTTTTATGGTCAAAACAGTGTCTGTTTTTTTATCAATTAGTTTTAAATAGGATTTTTTTATTTTTTGCTTTGTTGCCAGAATGGTTTTATGATAAGTTTATTAAAGGTTACAATGACAGTGTTGACATTTATTAAATGCCACATATTGTACTCTGTGAGATCAGTGTCTCCTTGTGTTAAAGCAGGGCCCAATCACAGCTCACCTAGCCTTCAATGATGATTATTTTGATCATTTGATGCATTTATCTCTGATGTTTATTCTCTGTCTTTAAAACTCATTGATAACAGATAATTTGTGTATTATTCAAGACACCAGGCAGGGATCTTTCAAGTGCTTCACTTTGACTCAGTAAGCAGCTATTATAGATCAGAAACACACTTCGCCTCAATCCCAATCTTATCTGTCTGGTAACCATGGTGATTTATTTTCTCAGTTGGAGGGTTTAACAAAACTTGAAACTTCCTGTAGGAAAGGAATTTCCTGTATTATTGTCCCAAAAGTATAACTTCTAGAGAGTTGTTCTCCGTTATAAGATGGATTTTAGCATAGTCTATTTGGGATCACACTCTAACCTCTCTCCTTTTCTTAAGATCTCTTTAAAAATATATTACTGTTTCTGAACAGGTTTAATGAACAGAAGAGATATTTTCAAGGATATTTTCCGTTACGCTCTTGACCAATTTTGTGTAAATTCTTTTTTAAAAAATCATTAGCTGATATATTAAAATAAAATTATAAACCATCATTTGCGACATCATTTGATTTAAAGAATAGTGCGCTCTGAAACATGCAGGTAAGCAGAGTTTGTTATTGCAATGGAAATTGATGTACACTCTCAAATGATTTGCAATCGTTGCTAGTACATTGATCTCAACGTGTGATTGATGATTGGACTGCTGAAAGCTATTTAATGATGTGGCATTCTCAGTGTGCGTTTACTCTTTCTGCTACAGATTTGAAAGAACTGGTGTTTGTCATCCAGAGCCAGAGGAACTCATTCCATGTTCGTCAGGCAGAGAAACTCCAAAGAGACCTTCTGCTGCAGACACAAACGTATCAGGAGGTAATAATGTTGTTTTTCTTGAATTGGTGTTTATGTTTAAAGGTCCCTCATTTACAGCCTGGGCTGTTAATACATATACAATTCATGTACCTGTATTAACACAGTGTCTGCTTTAATTAGAGTTTTTCTAGAATGCTAATGTTCTATGGCTGAAGTGAAGCAAAATCACAAACTGTTGCAAATCTTTCATTGTTTCCCCTCGTTTAAAAAGCTGTCTGCAATTAAATGATTAACGCAGACATGCACCACTTTTGAAAACCGAACAAGCACTCATAAAAGACAAAGCTCAATCACTTGATCCTCTGTTTTGTGGGTAGATGATTACACCTCTTGTGTTGAGATTTGAATCCTGAAATGGCCCAAGGGTGTTGTTTTGGTGACATTGCTTCTTGTTGAGCCGATAATGGTGGACGTTATGTCAACTGCACTCTTAGCTATTTTAGATCTTTCTATTTTACTTTCACTAAATAATTAAAACGTGTTATTCTAATGGCAGTGTGTACACACCATTCATATGTACATTTATGATTTTGTATCAAGAACATAGCAATAGTCTTATAATATGCATTTTTACCTGACATTTACCTGGCTCTCAAATGATTAACCCTGCGACCATAACAGCGACAAGTTTTTCTGTAACTCTCCTCTACTCAATGTTAATCTGAGGCGATTTGTTGTTCGATGCATTCTGCATGCAGTATAATTAATTGGGGCTTTAAGCTGTGGTATTGTTGAAAAAACTTAGTTCAACCACTGATTGTTTGCCTCATGGTGGTACTGGAATCTACTTGAGTGTTGGGGTCTACATTTTCTGAGACTACTTAAACCAGCAACCAATCACTTTCCCTTATAAATGCGCTACAGAAAAAGATAGAAGCTGCAGTTCATCAACTGACCACTTGATGCTGCTCCCAGAAGTGAGCAAATTGTCATTGACACCTATGTTAAACCTGGGATGGACTGCCTCTCGCCTGATGTGCACCTGCAGACCCCCGTGACCCGAAAGTGGGTTAGAAAATGAAAAGATGGATGGATGGACCTATCTTAAACAAACTAAACTTTACAGCAAAGGAAGAAAGTTCTCACACCTTCATGCAAACTTTACGGGGGTGGGTTGATTACTTATTAGTTTACTCTCTTTGACTTTAGTCCGAGCTTCACCCACCTTTCACCCCTTCTCCTCACTGGGGGTATTGCGCGATCTGACAGCTTTCCTTGTATGGCTCGAAGCTTACCATAAGGCTGCCCCTGTTGGTGAACTTTTGAAGTGAAATTTTGTGCACACCTTTTTATCACTTAACTGTTTTATGCAACAAAAATGTGAGCGTTGATAAACTCCTGTTATAACATATAGCTGTTGTATTTTATATTTTATATAGCTCCCTAAAGTTAATTGAACACATTCAACATGGTTGAAAATTTCACACTTGTTTGAGAGCTTGTTTTTATTGTCGTCTAGATAAATGTGGTCAATACCGTATGGGTTTTATGCTATAAAGAGACGCGTGTAGTGCATCTCTGAATAAGTTAGTTTATAACCTTCATCTTTATAACGAAAAGAAGCACTTACTCTGGCTGTATTAAAATTCTAAATGATTTGTATAAAATTTCCAAAATTTGTATAAAACCCAAATTTCATCCTTACATCTATTAATAAGTGAATAATTAACACACATTAATGTGAGCGTAACCAAAATGAAATTTATATTACTAAATAGTCTGATATATTGGTACTCTGGGATATAAAGTAAAGTTAAAGAAGCTTCCGCTTTCTTCTTTTGTGCTTTTCAAACATTACCACAAGATGTCAGTACTAGCCTGAGAAATGAGGCATAATTCCAGTTTGAACAGAGCAAGCTCTTTCTCTGTTGCCTGACTCATGAGGCCTAACATGTATTGGTTCACTCATGCATCACACTCTGAGGATGTGCTCATCAGTTCCCTTAGCTCTCTGATCCTGACAGCTTCAAAGCTGTCATTGTAAATCAGCCTGGAGATTTATGACTATTACCTTGGGCTGGCTCACACATATACACAACCCGATGAGTGTGGTGCTGTGAGGGTTGCCGTTGGGGTTCCAAATTACGAGATCAGTAGAGCCACATGCAATAAGTGCAACAGTGTGTAAACGGTGAGGTGATTCCAGAGAGAACACAGAATCCTTAAGATCGTTCCTTCTAATGCTTTCATGTTTAGGGGGTTTTAACTTTCACAAATAAAATAATGCTAAAAAGTCAAGATTAATTTACCATTTGGACAAGCTTTGAGCAGTGCTGATTACTTATCTAAACAATAAATTATCGAGGCACATATCTTTTAAGTTAAGTTTTTTTTTTTTTTTTTTTTTTTTTTTTGGACACCGCAGGGTCAGAACAAATGAGTTTATTTAAACAGTGTTAATGGTTAAAATGTTCCCTGTAAACTGAGTTTATAGCTTGGGGTGTAAGCATTGACTCATGTTAGCAGAAGTTAATGTTGCTAATCAAAAAAATAATGCTCCTTAACTGCATTTCAAAGAAAAAAAAATAATTTGACTCATTTACCAGGAACAAATGTGGATGACCTTGATGATCTGGATGTTAAGAAGACTTTTAACTAATTTTGTTTTAGTGTTTGAAATTAGATTAAAAAATTATGAAATAATGGTAAAATCCATGAGAACTCAGTTAATGCGTTAATGCACAGAAACTGAAATTCAAAAATGTCTGAGTGTATAAAATTGTTGATTGGTTGATCTCCTGGGACGTGACTTAACCCATAGATGTCCGGAGCCTTCTTGTTTTTTTACTGCTTTGCTTCGCTCTAATAATTTACCTTTAAGCAGTATTTTGTGGGAATAATTTTTAGGACAATCCCAGCTTCTTCACTTTTTTTTTTTACAAATACTTTTTAATTAAATTAAACAAAAATTCCACAACACACCTGAAATTGGACAAAAAAAATCTGAGTATTATATTATATAATATAATATAATTATAAATATATACATTTTTATTAATCCACCAAAAAAAAGCAAAAAAAAAAAAAAAAACTTACCTAAACCGTGTACACAAGCACTTTTTGTCCTATAGTGCTTTGTTTTGTGCCAGAACTTTGAAAAACTCAAGCGCTATCACAGGCACTGTACGTCCAAGGGTTATACCTTCTTTTCACCACTAGATGACACTAATTTGTGGAGCTGTAAATTGAAAGACGATTGCACGTTTTAATTTGTATTCAAAAGTATGTTGCATAACTCTTGTAATGTTTATTTAAACCAAAAAAAAATCTAAAATCTTTTTTCAACTTTTTTGACACCTTTATATTATGTTTGAAATAAAATGTAAACAATACACTGGCATTATAGCATTATTCCTACTTCATTTAAAACAACGTGTTATTGACAAACCCACTGGTGCATGCCGAGACTTCTAAGTCCAAGACTTCATTAAAGATTCATACATTATAACTTACAATTTATTGTATTTGTTTAATTTAATTATATGTAGTTCAAAAGTAAATTGTATTTTTTACCTTTATTCAAATAAATATTTTAATAGTAATTTGTAATACTACCTGAGTAAATATTTAATTTTAAAGTAAGAATTATTTATAAGTTTTATATACAATACTTTATATTTGATGTACTTTATATAGTCTCATTTTGTTGAGGTTCATTAAAATTCATTGTACTTCTTACAAAAGTCGTTTACGCATCAAAACTAAAGTGTGACCGCAGGTTTTGATTAAAACATCAGACAGTTGTCTTTGAGCTTTAATCTGTGTAAGTAGTAAACTAACACTTCGTTGTTATCACATTGCCACAATGTGATCTCAACATTTGATAAGGTGTGCATTTCTTACTTGGAATTTCATGGGCCGTCATCAATTATTGATTGCATAAACTGTTATTCATTGAAGTTCTGATAAAAGATTTAAAAAGATGAATAAAATGCTACTCCTGTGTCGATGTGTGCAACATATTCTGGGAGAATGAAGAATTTTTCTGGTAGAAATCATGGTAATTTTTACAGAATTTATATGATGAAAAACACTTTAAAATAATCTGGGTGCAAGGTTTACACACCCGAGCGTTCGTAATACCATGTATTTTGTGATAGTTCTGGATAAAGGGTAAGGGGTTTCCTCTGGTTGATGCCAATATTTAGAATTCTTTGTTTTTTTATGCCGTCAAGCTGTAATAAACAATGATACCAAAGATGACTCTTATAATGTATTTATCTTCTATATATTGCCACAATTGATGCTTTGTGGGTGGTTGTATTAGGCCAAAAATAATAGTACAGTATATGGAGTAGGGCTGGGCGGTATTTTGTGGTAACACTATCTTTATATTTTTATACTAGCTTTATATATTTTTAAATTCTTTTCCACAAGGTAAACTGCTGCCATGTCTTTGCAAATATGCATCGTAATTGCATGGTTTATTTCTTTACATCGTTTTAAGCTTTTTTCATACAGCATTTTGGTAAAAGACTCAGCCAAGGCAGTTCGAACCTGCAGTGATTTTTTTATTTTTTTTTGCTGACTTCTGCATCTTTTGACTTTCAACATATTCTTGTGCGTGTTTAATTTTAAGATGGTGAAACCGAATGGTTGTGCTACCGCTGTTAGCGAATACATTAGCGTGACTCAGTTTGCAAACCATCGTTTTCGGCTCATTGTCAGATTTTGCAAAACCGAACCACACAACAGACGTTGGAATCTAAATTTGAAGAAAAAAAAATTACTGGGAGAAGGAAAGAAAAGAAGCATCACATCATTTTTGTCACCAGACTGTCTGTTTTATAGCTAAAATCAGCCAAATGTATTAGTCTATCTCTCGTTGTTGATGAAGCTCGTCGTCTTCATATATATAGTTAAGATTCTCACTCAAAACCCACCACGAGTCTCATGTTTCACCTGAAAGTAGTTTGTGGCCAGTCCAAATGATTTTCCTGGCATTAAGCTATGGATTGGTTTCAACATCACCCTCTCAGTTTCCACTTCTTTGTTAGTGTTTGAACAATGCTGATTCTCAATGCATTCTCAATCTCCTAGGTATCTTTTTATACCCTTTTGATGATTTGTTTTATCCTGCTCATGCTATATATCCTGATTACACTTCACACTCACCAAATTCGGTTAATAACGAATATAGTAATAACGAATATAACGCCAATAACATTCCAGCCATTAAGCATGCAAAGCGCTGGAATTGTGCACGTGTCCCTACGGTGTGTGTGATTTAAATTGCTATGTCACATTGAAAGTGACACCGAAAAAAAAATATATGAAATATTGCACATTTTCTTTAAGGTATACTGATTCACAAATTACAACATTTGTTGTTTTTATGTAAATTATTATGATTATTTCTGATTATTTGTTGTATTTTTTCAGGATTTTTTTAACCATGAATTTTGTTATCTGTGATACTGAGCTGGTATTTACTTGGCATCAGATCAATCCCAAAGTCCATAGTACTCATATATACTAAGTCCAGCACTAATGTGTGCTATTTTTAAATTATCCGTGAAATTTCTTTCACGACACAAACGATTTTGTGAAATATCAAATTGCTTCATTTTTATTGTGAAATTTTTTTTTGAAAATGGATTGTGCAAGCAATTATATAATCCTTTTTATAAAGCCTGATTAATCCATTGTGAGAATAGACATTAGTTGCAGCCCTTCTGCCTTTCAAGCAGTGTTATTTCCCTGCACTTTCAAACTGATAATTCTGTTTTCATCTGTGTGGACATAGCTTTTCATTTAGTAAATATTACAGAGCAGATCCTTAATGATTATTTGTGTATTCACGAGATGGAACATGCCTCCCTCATACATTAGTTGAAAAGAGTTCTGTAATTATTAAAGCATTGGAAAAATCAATTGGTTAAGCAATTATGGACACTGAGTAGGCTTTTATTACTTTGTTCATTAGCTAAAATCCACCCTAATTAATTCCACTGATTCATTGTTGGCTCAAGATCACTTCAGCAGGGCAATGCAGTTTAATGCAATACATTTTTTTTGTCCCTGTGGTAATCAGGTCTGATGCGCTGAGAACATTAGCCAAGTCAAGCTGACCTCACAACTGAAATTTATCTTCATAATCAGTGATATTAGTTTGACCTGACACGTGGAGATTTAAAATACTGCTTGGATGCTACCAGCTGGCTTGTGTTTTGTCAGTGAACATTTGTATCTTTAAATGAAAATGTTCCCATGATAAATATTACTTCAGTCTCGCTTAATGTAAGCTGCATGGGGCCCTTTCTGAGTAGAATTTGAAGTTGTGCTTTTAGCAGATACATTTGCCCAAAGTGACATCATTGCCTAGAAAGAAAAAAACATTCTCGTTCGTCTTGGGAATTCAACCCTTTTCTTTGGTGATAAAAGCATCATTCTTCCCTCACTGAGCCACACATTGTAATCCTTTTGAGTAAACTGAATACAATTTTACAGTACCCCCTCAAAATAAATGTTTTTTAGTTGTTTTTTTGTGTATTTTGGGCATTAATACAGAGGGGGGTAGAATCAGGAACAATGTTCCGTCTAAATTTTCACGTGTCTGTGCAAACACACAAACGACCCCTGTGACTCCTTTGAGCAGCATCGGCCTTGAACACTGTAGCCACAGCAACATCACATGTGTAGTACAATTAACATGGTTTGTTAAAAGAGTCGTTAGTGATTTTCATTAGATAAGTTTTAAGAAAGTGTTTTTTTTTTTCAATTACAACAAAATGTACCTGAACTGTAAATTTACCTAACCCTTGGTAGTCTGGGGCTTTTTGAGCATTTTTTTATTTACTACCTTACATTTTGCTCCAATAGTTTATCTTTTAAAAAGATTTTGTGGCAATATTTGATATAAATTGTTTAGTACAATTTTTTACAAATATGTTTTTCAATATATTACATAAACATTCCACAACAGTCCTGAAATGGTACAAAAAAAAACAATTCTGTGAATTGTACAATTCTTTTTTTTACTGGAAAAATCTCAAAAATTGAAAACTTTGAAGAACACAAGCCAAATCACAGCTTCCAAAGGTTATCCCTTCTTTTTATCACTAGATGGCACTGATGGCATCGATTTGAGGTCTGTAAAATGAAACTGAAAGACTATCGCACATTTTCTGACCTTTTTGAAACCCCACAGGTTATATTAAATATGAAATCAGAATTAAACAATAGGTGGGTCATGTCATTCCTACTTAATTCAAAACAGCCGCTGTGATTGGTACATTCTTGTAATGGTCAATTAGACTGGCATAGAATGTTCTGTATTTTATTATCTTTTATTGTTTTGGTGGTTTTATCTTTTAATGTGTTGCTTATTGCACAGTGTCCTTGAGTTTCATGAAAGGTGCCTTTAATTAAAATGTATTTTTACGTTGGTTTGTATGACGTATGATATGTATGAGACCCTTTAACCAGATTGTTTACCCCAGCAACCTGTTGGAAAAATCTATAGCTCCTCTCAGGAAAATGATTGATAAATGCAGTGTTTCCCCTAGGATCATGGCCTTGGGAGGGGGGGGGGTTGTGGTGTTATGGGTGGTGCGGCAAAACACTCACACAAACACTTCATAGTGTTTATATGTTTCTTTTAATTGCAGTATACCAATATATTATAATGTCTGAACAATTACTGTACAATAACTAAACAACTGTACACTGAACTAAACATCAGATTTATTTTAATATGTTAATTATTCACAAAGTGTGCAGCTTTTGTCACTGCAGTGCATCTTTCTGGGCTTCTGAAAGAACATTTCTAGAGCATCTTGGTATGAATAGTCTGAAACTTCTGGCCCATTTATTGAGATCCGCATGCAGGCTGCAAGATGGTCCCCTTGCAGCCTATTGCGAATGTCTGTTTTGACCTGTAAATACATTAACTGTTAGGCTTTAAAAGTGATAACTGATAGTAACAACAGTAAAAATCAACTTAACATAGTGATAGTTTAAAGCAGGAAATGCCATTGTATAACTAACTAGCTAGCTATTAATTAAGCAATTTATTTATCAATTCGTTCATTCATGCATGTGTGTATTTACTTACTTACCAAGATCAGTCTTGTACAGCCAGGGGGAGTATTTTCTCCTCTGACAGCCAAGCTGGGTCAAAACATGTTGTTCTGTGGTGGCTAGACTTTTGCTGCTTGTCAGGGGCAAGACATGCAGCACTTGGGCTCTTTTCTGTACTTTGATTCGGAGTAGGAAAGCTACACCGACTGCTGCTCGCAGCAGAACACGTGCTGTCATCGTCACCACCTTGGGAGCGTTTAAAAAACGCGAATATTTTTGCCTGCTGTGACATACTCTCCGACGCGAAGCGGAACTTCGCGGTGCGCGCGCATCGGAGCGGAACTCCGCGGTGCGCGCGCATCGGGGCGGAACTCCGCCGTGCGCGATACGGAGGACAATTGTAAACGCGCAAACGTTGAGACAGAAATTACATGCCATT
>SRMA01026879.1:729752-768029 GCA_007224835.1 Danionella cerebrum | reverse complement strand
ATAAGAGAAAAAAAGCAAAGACCTGTTATATATAAATTACTTCTGTCGTTATTCAACAAAAATAAAATAAAATTAACTTGACCTTCAAGGGGGGCAGGGGGTGCCGTTGGGGGGGCGGGGCGCCCCCCTAATATAATGGTAGGGGAAACACTGAAATGTGGTAAAGTTTATAGAATTCCTAGTCACAATGGGCGCAAACCAACATTAATGTTTGTGTACAACCTTTAGCCGTCTAGTTATGATTAGTTCTTATCCTATATTCTCTACACTAGTGACTCTACACATTGTATTGTGACCAAATCTCTCATTCATTGCCTCTTATGTGTCCGTTCAGCAAAGCTATTGCTGTTAGTTTTTTTTTATTGTGATTTAGGGCTTGCACCTTTTATACAATGTCTTTTCACTACACATATATTTACATTAACAAATCTACTCCTATTTCTCTGGTTATCGTTAAACAAGTAGTTTAAGACAAGAGTGTTTACAAAACCAGTTATTAATTTATTGCTTCACATTTACAAGACCTTACTAAATAGTTTATATAAGTTTATAGTCAAACCTTAATCAATATATGACATGCAAATTTGATTTGATTCAGCATTTTTACAGCGCACAGTCAAATTGCTGAAAAACATAAGGAGCCTTTATTAATCTATTTTCCCAAGGCATTCAAGGGTTAGATTAGTATTAGCATGTGATTGAACCAATGCAACCATGTGAGGCACAATAAGGAAGCAAGGTCACGCCGACTGCTGTCGAGTTTCTGCATAATCGCAATCCCTTTTACTCTGCTCAAATCATGAGCTCCATTTAGACACATGATGAGTGTCACAAAGTCCTCAGGTCTTTATTATGTTCTTGGGTTGGATGGAATACTTTTTTGGGAGCACATTTGTCTGTGAGTCTTTGAATTGAACATGAGCCTTTTGTTCGATTGGGATTGAGTTGAGTTAAAATCCTAAATTTAGATTCCCTTAGAGATTAGATGCTGAGCGATGGGGTGCATTGCTTACTTTAGCAGCAAGGGGACCCTTGATTCATTTCACCGGGATGTTTTGGGCAATTTTTTGAAACAAAGAGACTATATTTCAACAAGGATTAGAAAAATCATTCTTAAACTGATATGACATGAACTAAAAGTGTGAGCTTTTTAGTGATCACAGGCATCTTTTGCCTTTATTGTGAATAGAAAGAACAGTTTGGAGACTAGAAACGAGGTTGGGAGTGAGGAAGCCTGGGGGATATAATCCTAACCCAGTTATATACTATCCCATTATGGCCAGTGCAAATCGGTGATTGACAGCTTTCATAGATGGCAAAAAATGCTGAAATGATGCTCTATTTACAGGTGGATGATCTGCGCACCACATAAAAAAGCTCAAAATATTTTTAAATAACCAGAAATGGTTATAGCCAGGTGTGGATGGACCCAGTAGCTTCAAAGGCTGAGTTCCATTTCTACACCTTAGCCCTATCCCTCCTTTTGGCACATCAGGTGAGATGAAGGTGTGTTCTAAATTGATTTTGAAAGAAGGTGACGGGATGGAGGTATATATGACCTTCAGCATGACCAAAAAGACCCACAAAAGTAATTTTGAAATGTATAAGTTTTAAAATGACAAAAGCCATCATATGACCCATTATTGTCCTACTAACACTACTGTTGCAAAATAGACTTCAATATGACACATTAAATGTACATTTTTTTTTTAACGACCTGGAGTGAGGCATTTGTGGATACTTCACAACCATTTTGCTGGATACTTTTTTTTCTAAGGGTGTCCCAATACATAGCAGTATATTTTCAACCCTTTCTCTTAGCCATTTGTTTCATGGGCAAGGAGGTAGGCTTGTGACAAGGGGTAGGGGTAAGTGAGAGAAATGGAACTCAGTAAGAGTAGACTACTTTCTCAAATCCAGTAGCCTTTTCCAGGTGGCAGTTCTCCTGGTATCTTCTCTTTCTTTTTCTTGGTCTGACGGTTGCTGTAATGGAGTATTGTTTTTTTCAGAGTCCTGTCATCCTGCTCTTGCACACACTCTCAGAAAACGAGGGGGCCTGGAGTGTTCTCCCACTGCTGCCTTAGTAAGTCACCCGGTAATAAATACATACGCCACCACGGGATGAACATGTGCTTTGCCTGGGTTTTATGATGTTTTTATTCTGACACTATAAAAAGTACATTTATATTTAACTTTGTATATTGGTGTGATGACAATGCTGAAATGCCGCTTAACTCAAAGGTTTGCTGAATTCATGGAGTCTTTTCCCCTGAATTGGGAGGATGCTTGACTACGCTCCTTTTGCGGCCTCAGATATCCCAAGATGCTTTGCATTTTTTTCGTTTCACAGAATCAACACAACATAGCGAGCAAATACATTTGAATTTGTATTTAGATGTAAGTAACGTGTTTTTATTTACAAATGCTGGTAGTGATTTTGGTTTCCAATGGTTGATGCAGCTTACAGAGGATCCCCCCCAGGCTAAAGCCTCCAGAGGCTGCGTAGCCTGCGTCCCCTGAAGGATTCTAGACCGCTTCTATGGTTCAGATATGAGAAGATGAGTCAGCAGCAAATAGCAGAGGCTTGTTGACAGGAATCTCTAACGTCCCAGAAATACTGTAAATTACAAAGATTTTTAGAAAAGAATAGTTTTATCACATGGTGTTAAGTTACAAACTGTCCTGTCAAATTGTGTTTTTGTGATAACGCAGTTATCTGTTTCCCCATTAGCTTATCATCTAATTTTGGAAAGAACTCTTCCTGGATCGTGTTTCTGGAGGAGGACACTAGAGTGAAACTCAGAAAACTTAATGAAGTTCTCCAAAAATTTGACAGCAGAAAAGTAAGAACCTTTCATTTTATCTATGAAGTGGTTTTACAACATACCATTTATGGAGGTAAATATATTTTCCTTTAAAAACAAAAATAAAGAATTGCATTTTATTTTCCTATCATCTTAATCTTCATATGTGCCACCTTTTGAGACAAATTTATGTTGTTTAGCATGTTGTAATGTAAGCTACTGGAATGTTGCATTAAAGCCTGTTTCACCTCAATGACACCAGTTACTTGGCTCCAATTCCAAACAAAGTTCTGTTGGCAATTCTTTGCTAATCATTTCCTTTTGTTGCTACTGTGCTCTTACATATCAGAATTAAATCCGAATAAAATTACCTTAAAACATAATTCAAAAATTCTTTCAGACAAAACTGTTGTTAATTCCCTGTTTAAAAGAGGGAAATTCCCTGCTTCTCTTTTTATTGACTGATAAAGCAACCTCTATTTGTTTTTATCACGGCACATGTACTGAAAGTCAAGTTTCAGAGACTGTGAAGTAGCTTGTGGAAGCACCGCCAGCTGCCTGTGGTGATTAATCTCTAGATGATTTCTCATCTTTGCTCTCAGGAGTGGTTTCTTGGCAAGCCGCTGCATGATGATGAGTCCACCATCATCCACCATTACGCCTTCTCTGAGAACCCCAGAGCTTTTGAGTACCCGGACTTCTCAGCAGGATGGGCGCTCAGCATCCCTCTGCTCAACAGGTTACATCTCTGCATTTAGCTCATTTTCAATTTATCCCAAAGGGTCAGTTAATCAAGTAGTGATGGATAGATTCTTGTGGTCACAGAAAAAATATTCAGCCTTTCAGATTGGGAAAGGAAGATTATTCCACTACCCTTTTCTTCGTAAGAGGTTTTCTTCCTTCTGAGAAGGCATCACTGGATGATTCACTAAACACAAGCTTCAGGTTGGGATATAGAGCTTTTGAAGGTTGAAGGGGGTGGATCCAGCGACTGTTCTATTACAAGCATCAGTTTTGAACTGATGTTGCAATGGGGGGTCAGTGAAGATAGATGAAGTGAAGAGGAATGATAGGGGCTCTCCTGGGTTCCTTGAAAGTCAATTGAACTGCAGAGTGTGGCTATGCAGTGCTGACCACAATGTTCCTTTGGATATACTTGCTACAAAGTTATCTTTGCAGATAGAACATTGGGCAAACAGATTTTGACACAACCACTAATAACTCGTATAGATTTTAGGCATTCAATAATAAAAAATGTAATTTTCTCCTGATTTATATTTAGACTGTAGGCCTCGGTTTCTTCTCTATCTGTTTCTATCACTTTCCTTTTTTCACACAAATTGTTATGTTACTCTACATTTGCAAATTTTCAAAGTGATTTCAAATTTGTCAGTTTTTTTTAATGCTTACACTGGTTTTACACTGCATCTCTTTCCATTACATCTTCGTGGGATCTAGATTATTTGTGCGCATCTACGGAGAGTGCAGCCGATTGTTTTCACACAGCAGAGAGTTGATCCTCTTTTACAATATATGCATGCCATGATTATCTACAGAGTATGGATACAAACAATAAATTTGGCAATATCAACATATTTAAAAATGCTAAATCTGTTCTAACTGTAGGAGCCATTTCTTAGTTGTCATATTATTTGTTTGATGCCATGAGTACCCCTTATTTCTCTCTAAGAAATTAATGATTTGAAAAGTATAAATAGGAAGTGAGCTTGAGTTTGGTTGGAGCGTGCCAATGTACTGTTAACGTCCCAGTGATATGTTTTGCTTTCCTTTTATTTGTTTTACAATATCATTGTGTTTATCAAGTTACAATAAACAAAGACACCTTTCATTTCTCATCTCATGAATTTATTTTAACATCAAGCTCACGAGTCCAAAGGATGTCCCATTCAGCGCCTGTGTGCATACAAAGGTGACAAAAATAGGAAACAAATTGCCCACAATACTAACTTTTAAGTAAACTTTGAGTTACTTCAACAGGTAAAAACATGCATAGCATTTGACGACAAACCTTTTTTTACATTTTGGGGGCAGGGAATATATGGGGAGAAAATTTTCCCCAAAAAACACAATGCTTGCCGTGTAATGTTGCCCGTTTTTCCCTAACCACTATAAGTGCCATTCAAGGTTTTTCACAAAGCATGATAAGTCCATAAACACAAAGAAGGTGAGGTGCTGAGGAGGTGGAAAAATGTCGGACGTCAAAAGTTTTGAATTGTTTTATTATCATTCCACGAAGTCGCAGCACATTCAGGCCATTTTCCAGCTAATCACAGTCAATAAAGTCCGGCGTATAACTCGAAGTAGTGAGACCAGTATCTGAGGGAAAGTTCTGTCACTGTTTTACCAATCTATTCTGGAAGCAATCTATTCTTTAACCAATCTATTCTGGAAGCAATCTATTCTTTAACCAATCTATTGTGGAGCTCCTTGATTCAATATCGATGTATTTTGTTATAACATCAGTTTTGTTGAAAACTAAAGCCATTGAGTTATCACGTTTGGGAAACGTTTTTTTTCCTGCTTAAAAGCCACCACATGGGGAAGTAGGTGCTTTATTTGAGCTGGACACTTTTATTATCTCCAAGAGAGTGAACACCTGGTGTGGTGTTTCCTTCTCTGGATGGAAGTAGTGAATTTATGTAGTTTTTTATTCATTTAGTTTTCCCATGGACCAGTTTGCATTAATCACATCAGGACAGGAGGTTGTATAAAGGAAAGGGGGAGGTGGGAAATGTATTTTAAAATAAATCTTTAAATATTAAAATCTGGATTTAAAATTGTGTGCATGCCTTTGAGGTGTTTTATGAAAGTTTTTGAACAGTAAATTAAAATTTTCCTCAAACCACTTTTGGGCTAAAGAAATGCTCTAATTCATAAAAAATGAAGTTATGGCATTTTGGATTTTTTTTTTAATTTTTAGGTTTCTTAAAATGTAGAAATTACTTACACTCATGTTTGACCATTTTAAACAGCAGAGTATATTTATTATTTGCTCACATTAGGTTAAATAACACATTTTAGGCACTGTTTATATTAATATTTCCAAGTCATCGCATGCAGCATGTCAAAAAATAGAGCCGATGTGTAAATGATCTTTGCATTTATGGTGAGGCAACACTAGCATTTCTGTAGTACTAGGACTCATGTATTGGACATTTGTGATTTAATTACTGAGCTATTTGGCGTGAATGCTCAATTTCTAATATGAATATGTAAATATCTAGAGATGTAAATGTGTGAAAAGGTATGATAGAGAGGGCAGAACTGTATGTAAAGAACCACTGGCTGCAGTCCTGGAATAATAGCGTTATCTTTAGCATATTGCCCATAGTCAGTTAGGATCATTTGAATCAAGTGTATAGTTTTTTATTCTCATTCAGTGAAGGATTTAAGCTCAGGGTTATGTTGCTTTGTTCTTTTGATTGATGCGCTTATGTTAATGAACAAGGAGAGACTGAGAACTTAAGTAACAGAACGCTGCCTTGTCTCCTGTGTACATCTTCGATATCTTGTGTCGTGCGTTACGACAAAGGTGTAATCCTTCATGGTGAAAAAAACAAACTAGACATGCAACAAAAAGGAATGCAGTGTGAAACTTAGTTTTTTCTTCGTTCCTTTTTTCCTCTCACCTGTAATTCTTCTCTAATTAGCTCGCACACCTGTTCCTAGTTCACTCATTAGCCTGCGTATTTATGTTTCTTTCAGTTAATTGTCGACTGTCATCCTTTCTGCATGCTTTGTGTTGGTATTCTTGTTTCTGCTTTTTATTTAATTCAGTGAGTTTTTGAATAGTCTCTTAGTTTTCCTTCAGCTGTGACAGCAGAGCCTTGTGATGTCTTTTTATTTTTCATTTAAGAAAATACCAAGTAATGAAAAATAACATATAACAATATATTTAACAAATGTGGACACCACTTTCTTGAACTTGAAAGTTTACGGAAAGGTCATGGAATTGAATTGCTATATTTGTGTATGAACCACATTTGTTGAAACCCTGTTGACGGTATTTCATATTTCAGGTTGGCTGACAAAATTGAAGATGAACCTTTGAAATCGGACTTCACTATAGATCTAAAGCATGAGGTAAAAACTGACATTAAAGTGCCTTTTGTTGTCATTTTCTTCAATTTTAGATTTGTTGCTGTGTTACAGTGCCGTTAAAACACAATCTTAGTCGTAGCTTAATCATTCTAATAATTCAGACTTTAACTTTATTGAGTTTTTTTGTGTCTTTACCTTTCATTTTTCATCTAAAATGTATTTCATCTAAAGTGTCTCAAAGGCTTTAACAGTAGTATTAGTATTAGTATATTTACGACAGTCATTTGGTACATCTTTAGGAAATCATTGTGTATGGGTGATCAAAGGAATAAAATTAGGACTCTAATTACTGTAATGTTCTTTGCAAAATGTCATTGTGCTCATTGAAATGATGCAGGATAAAATTGGGAATGCACAATTAATAGAGTAGGGATTTATCTCCTGTTGAATTGAAAAGATGCTTTTGATGGTTTCACTGATTTTTGAAAAGATTTAGTGTTTCATTTTTCAGAAGCCGTGGGTGCCAAGAGCTGTGCATTTTGATTTGCTGTCATACTGTAGTGTATTGTTATTTTCCTCAGTCATTCTCCTCATATCCCATTATGTTTGCTGTTTATTGCTGTAAAATCACTTTTTAATTTTTCATAAATCACGATTTACTGAAAAAATGTTTATTGAGAAACATTTGTTTACCTGAAACTACTTAGCATTACTGTATTTACCCCTTATCCTTACCCGTTGAAACAGTGTAGAAATATGTAGGGATAACCCCTAGAAACATTCATGCATTTTTGTAATACATGAATGAAATATCTAATCAGAAGTCATGTATATGAGTCAATGTTGATGAAGTATCAAATGTAAAACAAAATGCACAAAATGCATGGTGACTGCAGGAAACTCCAAAATAGCCCAATAGCTCCATATTAGTTATTTTCTCCATTCTTCATTTGAAGGGCTTTGTAGCATTGCAACTCAGCCCTCATTATAAAGCACGCATTCTTTTAGTTAAACATTTCAATAGTTGTTTAGTTTTTTTTTTTGTTCCTCAAACTATTATTTTAAGCATTAGTGGTCCTCGTAGTTTAGTTGTTAAAGAGCAAATCTAGTCTGTACTGTGGCCCATGGTTGTTTCACAGACCTTCCCTTCTCTCTTTTAGCCCTTTTCAATCATTTATTAACAAAAAGCCTTGACATTTGCCATTGACAATTGTGAAAAAAGAAAGTGTAAAATTTCTTTAAACATGGAATGGATGATATTGGTGAGTGATTACTTGAATATCTGTGGATTTATTTATTTATCATGTTATACTCATTAGATTTACAAGTTGAAGGAGAACTAATGGGTTTCTAAATTTCTAAACTGCAATGGTACCTACTGACAAAATGCCTTAGCTTTGCAAAAAAATTTTCAGAAATGAAAACATTGAAGAGTAACAAGGTTAAAAATGTCTAGGACAATACAATTAGGTTAATAAACTGTGGGAATTTGAGTTCCCAACTTAGTTTCATTGCAGCATTGCAGTTTTTTTGAAATGTCAAGTTTTACCAATTTCACAATGCAAAGATAAAGTTTTAATTTGTTCAAATTACCCCATAGGTGGCGTTGTACATCTGGGAAGAGGGAAAGGGTCCTCGACTCACAGGGGTTCCTGAACTCTGCACACTTCCAGAGCAGAACCCAAGAGCCGAGGCGTGTGCCACCACAGTCAGCAGCCACTCACCTCAGTGTGTAGGTAACCACCACACATCCAAAACACCCTCCAAAACAAGACTTGATTTAAAAATGTGAATGCATTTATAATAACTAGACCACATAGACAAATACACTACCTGTTTTGCTTGTAACCAAAATCTTGAACCTAACACAGAGCAAAGGCATCTTAAAAAAAACCCCTCAAAAGCTCTACATTCTAATATGGACCTGCTTTTGTTCCTTTAATATTTCTTGTAACAGTTTCTTGTACAGTTCAATATTGCTTTCCGAAATATTTCCACTTGCTATATTTTCTCGCATTTTAACCATTTTTAAGTTATTAATAAGTTACAAATACCATCAGGAACAACATCTTGTGTATTTTTGTGTGTTCATGGATGTCATAAGAGTCACTCTACTTGTTTATTTTTGGTTGTCTTCAAAAAATTGAGTTGGTCCACAAAAAGCCAACTTTTCATTACATTTTACTCTTGACTAAATAAGCAAGAATTACAATTATGAGGACATTCTGGGGCAATGGCAATGTTAACCCTTTAATTGTCAGTCTATTACCTGTGGAACATTTGCTATGTTTCACTTTTAAATATTAATATAGGATCTGAACCAGAAGCAATCTGGAAAAAAAAACATTTTGTGTCATCATTCCTATTTTGACAAATAAAACTGCCATTATATGTAAATGTATGTAAACTTATGAGCCCAAATGTAAGTATTTGTCTTGGCTTTTTTATGTTGGTTGCATTCCACATCTTCACAACATAAGCAAAACTAATGTCCAAATGTCTGGCTCGCTCTCTGTTACATACTCTCTCTTTTTGGGGGGAATAGGTTCTGATTGTACGTAGAATGGTTGTTTTGTAGCTATATCTGGAGCAAAGCAACTCCTTTTAAACCTTAAGAAGCTGATTAGCTTGCTGTGTATTTCCGTTTGACTGATAATGTACGCAAGAGTGAAGGCACAGTTGTGCTTTTAGCATCATTGTCGGGGAGGTCCAGTTGCTTTATATATATATATATATATATATAAAAAACAACAGGCATGAAGTATGCGACTGATGTGGGCCTGAAGTTGCTGTAATCAGACCTCTTTGTCCTCTCCTTTCTCTAATCTTTCCATCATCTTTTTCAAATATATACTGATGTTCTAATGTTGTGGAAATAAGTAAATAGTTCAGAGTATTAACCAATAAAGTTCCAGCTAAACCAAGAAGAAACATTCTTTTGTAGTTTCTGGTGTGTTTTTTTTTCATCTATAGAGTATTCCTCCTTGACCTTATTTGACCCAGTACCTTATACTTGACCCAGAACAGATCTTGTTCAGTCAAAAAAAAAAAAAATTGCTACAAGTTTTTCATTCATTCATTTTCCAACCCGCTTATTCCCTTTTTTGGGTCACGAGGGTCTACAGGTGCCTATCTCCAGCACACATTGGGCGAGAGGTGGGGGAACATCCTGGATAGTCCATCGCAGGCTACAGGTTTTTCCAGACTCAAAATTTTCTATTAGTCGCAAAAGTAAATATACAAGATAATTTGGACCTTTTGGAGTTCACAAAAGTATCAAAAAACTCCAGTGAGTCACAGTAGTTGTCAGTCCATTGAACTCTTCAGTCCCAGTAACCATTCTGGCTGTCTAATTCCACTCATGTTCTTGGATTGTCTCTTAAAAGATGCATTGGCTTGGTTTCTTCCCTTGGCTGAAGCCTTTCCAAAACAATTCAGTGGGCTTCAGAGACTGGCCACTTTATAGAAGTCAGAACTTCAGTTTGTTCTGTTGTCATCTGATGTAACAAGTGATTGCAAAAAATTTATTTAGAGCATTTCTAACACATATTTTCGATAAAAATTGAGTTTTTTTCTAGCCAATTCCTCTATATTAGGAATGTGTCAACATCTGTCTAAGTTGAGTATTATTTCAAACTCATACAGTGTTTTCTAAAATCCCATGCTGCTTAATATTCATGCTGCGCTTCTTGCAAGTGTCTCCCTGAAGCAGATTCAAAGACTCTTATCACTGTTACACTTATCAGGATTTTGCATGCACTCCTCAGTCCTCGGATCCAGAACCAAATCCTCTACAAGGAATGCATGTGACAGTCTGGTGTAGAAGCTGAAGAACTTGTTGACGAAGGGTGTGTTCACAATGGTGGACGAAAAACAAAATGACATATTTAGTCCTGGTATGGTTTGTATTGCTACAGCAAACCTTTGGTATTGAGCTCAAACACATAGTGGTTGGTCTTTGCTTGTAATGTTTTAATGACAGAACATTTTATGTAGAAAGGTTGCATGTTCCGGTTTAAATCTAGGGTTATCTTCACCTGCTACAAGCTCACAAAGAGTACCAGGGTGGCCTTAGTGTTGTGCAAAAATCATGAACTTGTGCAAGGAAACTTTAAACCATGTGACTTGTTGATCCACAGTGAATGCATCTTGTGACATCACTTCCTGTTCATTCTGTTCATTCAAACAAACCACACCATGGGACGCCTGTTTTTTTGTATACTTTTTGACACATAGATTGGAAGATGAATATATTTTAACCTTTCGAACTTAAAAATAAATGTGCATTTAACTTCAATTACCCAATTTCAATAAATGTAAGGGGGGGGGGTATTATAGTTTTTATAAAAAAAAATTTATTGCACTTTTTATGCATATAGTGTCGTTTAAAAGCACACTCAAGTAACAATTTTTCCTACAGTTGGAATGTAATCGCTGTATTTGTCATAAAAACCTCATAGAAATTTGACTTGGCATCTTGGCTGCGCGTAACGTGCTGATATTCACCTGTCTCTTTAAGAGCCGCCTCCTTCTGTGCATCATATTCCATGCGCACTGCCACCATTTGTTTTCATTTTCTGAGAGGCGCTACTTTTTTTATAGTAATAACATTAAAATCAAGTTTTTGCAAAATGGCAATGGAGGATATTGTACAAGCCTATGCACACGATCCTATGTCGGACCCAGAAAGTGAGTTTTCGCCGGTACCGGAGCAACTACAGAGACTTTTTCAAGACGTGTCTGCTTGGTAAATATCCTCTTGTTAATTTAAACCATTTTGTGGCAACATTTTACTAGGAAATTAAAAATATGCATCATAATGAAACTATGTTTTAGTATGAAATAATACATAAGCTTTTTAACCATTTTTGACGAAGCGTGTCATCCTTGGAATCATAAAGAGAGGGCTCTCTCCTAGGCATCCAAACATACATCTCCTTGTAGAAGTCATTCTGTAATCCGGAGAACTATAGAGGAAAGCACTCTGAATGAGGAGCTTCGATGACACGTTTTGAGACCAGCTGTTGCTAACAGTAGCTCCCTCAGCCGTATACGCGAGTCTTTGCCGGAGCTGGAGCGGGAGGAGCTACGCAAAAGGGCCGGGGCTTCGCAAAGCAGAGCGTTTTAGCCCTCCACGATGTCTACCGCAGGAGATTCAAGATTACTCAAATATGCATGAATGATTCAAAGTCACGATTCAGGTGCGTTTTTAATGAGGGACTGACATTATAACACAACATAAAGCTCAATAAAGTAGATTTTGCATAATACCCCCCCTTTAAGACTATTTCCGCTACGTTTGTTAGCTCATGCTTAATTTAAAGGGAAAATACATTTCTAAACAAGCATTTTTGAATTTAAAAATTCCTGTTAGTGATACAGGTTAGTGAAATTCAAGTTAGTAAAATTCACAATACAGTGACTGAAGGTTATCACAAAATACAGTGATTTATTTTTTTGTCAAATCTCTTCTTATTGCGCATTCGGGATTTAAGATGGATCTCCAGCTTGTTAGACACACAGCGATCTGTGTGTGGGTGATTATTATTGATGTAGAAGTGTTTAAATAATTCCATAGTGATTTCAATAGTAACTTTGGAGCACAGCATACAGTGCACATTTAATAAAATGTGAGGATAAAATACTCCTTTGTATTTTGTGACCTTTGTGCCCATCAAACATATTTTATTTGATCATCTTTGATTTGCTTCTGGAAAGTGTATTTTATCGAAAATAAACAAGTCCCATTTTGAATAATAAGAAAAGCAACACAGAAGCATGTCATTAAAAATAGGGAATCTTAAAAAGGTCTGAAGCCCTTTTCTCAACACTTCACTTTATGTAAAAGAAGCACCGCTGAGTGCTTTCAGCATTTCTCTGAGCATTCTGCAGTCATTCAGACCCTACTTTAAATCCATGTCTCCCCAGGGCCAGCCTGTTATGATTGAAAACATCTTTGTAGCAGTGAAGACTTGTAAGAAGTTCCATTCAGACAGAGGTGAGTGGTGCACTCTTGATAATCAGCACTGCTACCACATACATTGCCAGCTGTCTCCTCTGAAGAGCCCTCAGAGCTGGCACCAGTAGTCGCATATGGGGCTTGACGAAACATGTAATGAATTTTTCAGCAAGCGAGATGAAAATGAATGTCAAATATCTACTTCTTCCTCACTTAGGTTTCTCCTAGAGTTATAGAAAATGGATACCTGCACGTGTAGGGGATATATCTCAGTCCTGCCACAAGGTCACAACACCTAGGGCTGGTTTATCTAGAAAGAAATGTATCTCAAAATTATCTAGAAGTTTTATTATATATGTGCAGAACTATGAAAAACAGCTGTAAACAAAAAATGCTTTTAAAGATATAAATAATGATTGTTTTCTTTTGTGCGCAGACTAAAGAAAACTCCAAGTCAAATCGTTATTTTGTGTTTGCCTTCAAAACGTTGTTGTAAGCTAATCACCTACTCTGCAAAACAGGTGTTATTGATCACACGTAGGTTCAAAGTGTCATGCACTGAAACAGAAACTGCTTTGTATGACTAAGTGACAAATGGCCAAACTCTGTTACCGAGGTAAGGTTGAGAAAGGTTTCTTGAACTCAGCAACAAGACACAAGGTTATACAGCATATAGCGCATCAACAAGGTCTTTTCCATACATAGGTGTAGTATTCAAACTGAATAATACTGAATAGTATTCAAACTGAACTGTGGAGAAGCACAAAGAGACTTAGAAGTGGGGAAAAGACCATGTGACTCAAGTAACCCCAAAAAATAGGATGTACAGAAAAGTGTCAGAAGGTGCTTTGGACTGATGAGTCAAATGATGAAATATTTGGCTGCAGCAAAAGGCAGTTTATTCAGTTTGTGGCTTTTTGGTTGCAACTCTTCCAAGAAGACCCCTTCCTAACCAGACTTCTATGGACAGAAGATGGGTGTACCTTAGTCCCACTGGTCTTCTGCTGGATAACCCTTCATGTACCTTTTCTGCTGCACAAGTTGGCTGACCACTGCGTTTACAATCCCCATTTTTTTCTTCTTCAAACAGCCCAAACAACTTTAAAACTGCCCTGAAATCTTTGTCTGGAAAGACCTTGTTGATGCAATATAAATGCCATATCTTTGGTAGCAGAGTTTGGTTATTTGCCTGGTTTTAAGTCTATTTCGCAGCTGTTTTAGTTTCAGTTCACGACTGGAACTGGGTATAACAATTGATGCTTGATTGTAGGGAAACGTTTTTTTTTAGAGCAATTTTCTTTTTTACATTTTTTTACAACTCGTCTGGGTTGATTCATCCTTAATTCGGATGACCAGGTTTTATAATGGTTGAACATAGTAGTCATTTGCCCTTTTGGCCCTACCTTGACCGTCTTTTCTCATAGGAGCTCGTAATACGGTGGATTAAAATGGATGTCCTGTCACTGTTTGACCTCCAGAGTGTATCTGACTATTTATAATGAGTGATGGCTGGCTGCGTGCCCCATGGGCATCACTCCAGTTTCGTATTCAGTGTTACAGCCATTAATTCAGAGAGCCAAATGAGACAGATAAAGTGTTGAAGTTGGAATTCAAGAATTATCTGGGAAGAGAAAAACCCTCCTAGCTCAACTGAATGAGACATTGGTTGCATCTAATTGCACTGATTATCATAATTATCTCTCACAAGTCATTTTTGAGGAGTCTTAAGGAGGACATTCAGAGGAACATAATATTTTTCAGTCAATTATTTTTGTATAAAAGACATGAAGGTGCTAGATCAGACATGCTGCAATGACTGTTTACTGCTTTTATTTAACCTCATAGAGTAAAATGCTTTTAAAATCTGAAATTGCTCATTTGAAATTTGAGCTTGGACTGTTTATATGTGGTGAAATACTGGTTAATGCTCTTTTCTCTTGCAATAGTCCCTGTGGTGAAGAAAACATGGGCTAAACAAGCATCGCTGCTGGAGTTTTACAGTGATTTCGCCGATCCCTCTATACCAACCATTAATCTAGGAGTTCCAAACACAGAGAGAGGTGAGTGCTCACATTAGATGTTTTTTCTTTTATAATCAAATACTAAATTAAACTTTGAGATTTAAATGTACAATGCCAGTTTAGCCATTAGGTAACTGTTGTATTCATACAGGAAAATTTAATTTTTGCAGATGTTAAAAATGGCAGCATCGTTATTTTAGTCGACGCCTGTGCAGGCTCTACATTTCTATTGTATGTGCAGGATAAGGGAGAATTTGTACAAATATTTAATTCTTTTACTGAAAACAAACACTCTGTAATTTATCTAACTCCACAAAAGGTACAAGCTCGGAACTATATGAAGTTAAGTTAAGTCTCGTGCTCATGCAAAACAACACGTCTGAAAAGTGTGATGCAGATAGAACACTTTACTCTACTGAAATTGGTTCATTATTGAAGAAAAGAACAAATAAAAATAGGGTTAGAAATAATGGTAGCTCTACTAACATCATGATTCAGAGGCTCAGAACTAAGCTCCATAACACAGAGAACAAATATCGTAGAACAGTAGAGGTTACCAGCAAATTGGCTTAACACTACTGATATTAGTTCATTATTAAAGAAAATAACATCATTTTTAGGTTTATTTCCATTTCTTTTTATTTCTTTGCATAAGGAAACTAGTGAAACAAATAAAAGGGCATGGGGGATGAAGCGGTGAAAATAAGTTGGATGTTTACTGTCAGGATTTTGCAAACGGGAATGGAAGAAAGCTTCAATGCTGCAGGCAGGAGCGGGAGGTAAAAAAGTGTAAATAATTTAGGAGCGGGAATGAAAAATCTGTCCAGCAGTGGTCTCATGCATATCTTATCGTGGCTATAAAATAGTGTTGTGTTTCATATAATGAGCAGAGTGTATTGATTTAATTAATTTGATCCATCATAAAAATGTTAGTTAATACGCCACTTCCACCTGTTGCCAGAGCCATCTCCAGTGTTTCTCCGATGTATATTTATAATTTGGCTCCAAAGTAACCTCTTTGTATTCTGGCTCCAATGTGTCTTCTGTTCTTTTTTTGGTAAAGATTATTTTTTGGGCCATTTTGCCTTATTTTTAAACTGACAGGACAGTATAGAGACAGGAAAAGATGTGGCTAGAGAGAGGGGAAAGGCTGGGAAATGACAACAGGTTCGGGATTCAAACCTGCGTTGCCCTGCGCAACCGCCCATATGTGTCCAGCGCACAATCCGCTACACCTCAGGGCCAGACATGCTATTCCCTTGTTAAATACTTTTTCCCACATCACCTCAGCTGCCTGTCAGTTCCAGTCCACCTTACAAAACCATTATATGTATTATAAAAAATATATATTATCAATAATAGATGGGACCTGGAATGATAAAGAATAGTGTATAGTTTGGAATAGTATTTGGTCTCTAGTGTACATACAAACATGCAAACAACTCTTTTATTATCAAAATTAAATTAATTATGACTTAAACTAAAATGTGGATTTAAACAGATTTAAATGTTGCCACAGTGAAGTTCATATTGTCCTGCATAGGCATTATTCATTTCTTAAGCTGAGTTCCTCCGTGGAATATTTTAAATGTTTCAGTATTTTTTTCATGTCACAGACACATGCTGTTGTGGCAGGTTTGATGTATTAAAAACCTAGATCACTCTCCTCCCTGAGGATATCCATCATCATCATCAGAAGCTTTCAGCAGCTCTCTGTCGGCTCAAATTCAAAAATGCATTTTACAAAGTAATGCATGTCAATGCTGTGTCCTCCAGCGTTTTACCAAAACTAGCAAACTTCAAGCTGAAACTCTTGAATTTCATAGCTCTCTGTCACTGATGCATTTTTCAAAAGTCACTCTGCTGAGATGAACTCAGAGCTTTACTTCTGATTAGAGCATTTCATCCAATCAGTGCCATAAACCTGAACAGGCAGTTTTATAGTCTGTCCAGGATGATCACAATCCATGTGCGTGTTTCATCTCATCTCACTTTTCCATTCATGCTGCAACTTGTATCTGGGATTTTATTTAAGATGTTAATATAAAGCCTTCAAATGGGTGTTTCTGATGTTTTAAAAAGCTGTTGCTACCTTCCGTTTTGCTTTTGGACATAATTGTCTATTCACAAGCTTGCTAATGTGACACAATGTCTGCGACTAAAAAGGCTTTCCAGAATTTTCAATTAATTTTCTTTTATTCATCACTTATTCAAAGGCAAATCAGAAAATGCTTATTTTTATAGACAGGTTGTGATGAGATTGTCAAGGTGTTTGAAGTTAGAGTTTATCATTACCGAAGCTAATTGTCATTCTTTGAATATTAATATGCTAGAATAATTACAATGCCTTGTTATGATCTTTAGTCCTTCAAAATATTTATTTATTCCTGATTTTTTTTAAATGCTAATTAAAAGCCCAGTTCTAGATTTATTGAATGGGGATCAATGGACACACAAAAAAACATACACTAAAAATACTGCCTCGAAAAGGGTTGGAAATAATAGTAGCTTCCATTTTGTTCTTTGTTTACATGTTCTTGTTTAAGTCTGAAGAATATTTGTTTATCATTCATTCATATTCCAACTCACTTATTTCCTTTCGGGGTTATGGGGGTCCAGCGCACATTGGGTGAGAAGCGGGGGTACACCCTTAACAGGTCACCAGTCCATCGCAGATCAATATTCACTAAAACATTCAAACCTAAGGAGAATTTAGATTATTCAATTAACTAATAATTTTAATTAAAATGAAATAATTCTCACAGTCTTGGTCTCTTTCTCGAGCTGCTGGTAATTATTTGTTTCTGGTCTGTCGCAATTAAAGCTTGCGCTCAGACTGTGCGCTTTTTCTGAGAGGTGTGGCGCCTCGCTCTGACGCAAAAACATTCATCTAAATGTCGGGATGCTTGTCGTTTCTCAAACAATAAGAGGATTCCTCTTCGCTGGTTTTCTTTCCAGCACAGTAGGCATGGGCGCGTGCCCGGGCAAAATTAATTTTCATCTTATCCTCCTAATCACAACAGCATTTTCATTTTAGCTTATTTCACACTTTTTTTTGCACTCTTCTTGTCATCGTTCATTGTACCCACAAACTGAAGCTTACAGTATCTGAAACGTCACGCGTAGTGTAGTGTTCATGTAAGGGGAGGACGGAGGGGACCACCGACCCACAGCATCTCTGAAATGATTTGCATGATTGGCTCATGCATCGCCAGCCAAACTGGTTAGGTTTTTATCTGTACCTGCCTAAATGATGTTTAACCCGCATTTGGCGGGGTGGCGGGTGTTAATTTCGAACCCTGATTAGCAATAATTCAGATAGAGCTGCAAAATACAGAGTGAAAATTATTCACAATTACATCTTAAAATGTGCAAGTGCTGCTATTTTCTAGACATTTCTTGAAACATTCTTTATTTATTTGCGTTTCTAATTAATTTTTTTGCTTTTTATTAGGTATTCTTTATTCTGCTCTTAACAGCACAGTACCACCTTTCCAGCTCATTCAATGGTTTTAGAAAGTGAAGTCGTTATAAATTGTTTATAATTAAAATTTTACAATAATTTCCACTTTGTCCTTTGTTGACATGTTCTTGTTTAAGTCTCAAGCATGTACATAGCCACTCTTTGTGATGTCTGCGGTGGCCCTAAGCATCTATCTCTCATGAGTAAGCATTTATCATGTGTCTGCAGGCTTTCTAACCTGCCACACACAACAGGAGCTTTTGATATTTGTTGTGGAGAGGCTCCTGTTCTCTCTGTGAAGTCTGACAGCAGCACATCCTGTTCTGCCTGCGTCCCTTTGCCTTCATTTTCCTCGACACATTTCTTGCATTATTGTCACGGGTGCTGTTCTACTATGTGTACATATCCTTTGGGGACTTGTCTTATCTTTTATTTTTCTCCCAACGGTGCTGCTATCTTTTCAAAATCACTATCTGATCATTTGCATTGGAAAACATTTCCTGCTGTTACAATGTCGTGGATTTGTTACATAAGGGATGTAGAGCATTCCAGTCTAAATCTATTTCCTTCTAAGACATTCAATAGACAGAACACATTAACACTCCAGCTTTCTCATCAGTTAAAGGATACCATTAGGGAAGAGGTGGCAACCAGAAATCTTTTAGTAAAGAAGTCAAAGTGTTAAGGAAAGAAAAAAAGTGTTACGTTTCAAAGTGTCCTTTCTGTCCTTTCGTATTTCTCCTCTCATCTTTTTCACCTCATTAGGTTCACGTGCCAGTCATTACGCTCTCTTCAAAGCACACCAGTTCACCCTTGCGTGTTGATCAGAGTGGCCTACAGCTGCAATGCTTCTCCTCTCTTTGTGAGACTATTATTCAGCAATCAGGTCACTATAGCCACTTTTCACTTATCGTTCCGGTCCTGTCTGGTCCTGTCTTGTAGCAAGGTTCGAGGTTTCCTTCGCTTCTTCCAGTGTCCTTAGTCGTGAGCCTCTGCTCTTGGTTTCCTGGTGGTTGACGGACCCTGTGACTCTCCACAGACAGCTCTCTCTCTTTCACTCTTGGATTTTGAGCTGGTCCCGGTCTCTATGTTTTTTCCCTACAGTGTTTTCTGGGATTAAAGCAGAATGTCACTGTTTGCAAGAGTATTAAATGTTGTTCACTTGAAAAACTCTTTGGTTTTAAACAAACTTTACAAAGGTTATGACATATAATTTTTAAGGTAATTCAAATTAAAATGTGAAAAAAATGCTTGATTGTCTTTCAATTTCGCTTTACACTGCCCAAATTACTGCCATCAGTGTCATCTAGGGGATAACCATTGGAAGTACAATACCTGTTATATGGCTTGTTTTTTTGGCACAAAACAGAGCACAATACAGGAAAAAGTGCATGGAACTGTATACAGTTTAGGAGAAGGTCATCTAGTTTACAATCTTCACACTGTTTTGACCTTATCTTTGCATTTTTAGGGATTTATGATTTTTTTGGTGTCAAATTTTAAAGTATTAAAAAAGTAGTAAATGAAATGCTCAAATGCTCTAAAAAGGGTTAAGTATTTTGTTTAAGTGAGTAGTAAGTGAAATAGTAAGTACCAGTAAGTGAAATCTTATGCTCCCATAGTAAGTGAAATCTTTCCAATAACTTAATTTGGGAAAGGAAAAACAAACTTAAACTTTCAAAAGAATGTACAGGAATCATGGATGAGATTAAGCACCGTCTAGAACATGACGGTGATGAATCAAAGAAAATCATCCAATTAAATATTATCGGACAAAGATTTCCTTTATTATTCAAAGGGAATTCAATCAGAAGTCAACAAGTATGCAGATGAGAAGGTTGAGGAAGTGATAGGAGTAGGATATTTTGAATCCTATTGTTCTGAGATAAAACAGATATTTACATCAATAACACATGAAATCACCTGATGAAACAAGGTCCACTCGCCATGCTCAACGATCCAGATCACGTGGCTTGGGGAAACAAACAAGAAGGATTTATAAGATCTACACTAGCCATGTGCGACCAATCAAAGAGCACATTTCAGGCACAGGGTTGCGATTGTTTTGCCAGGGTTATGCCACAAAAGTCAATAAGCAAGACTAGATTTGTGCTGAAGTCATGACTCAACAAGAAGAAAAGGAAGATTGCTAGAGACCCACAACTTTATAATTTCCTGAATTTTGAGGACCACAGCTGCCTTAAATAATGAATAAAGATTCTGATGAATATAAAGGAAGACTTAATGGAAAAGATAAGCAAATGTCACATAAACAATTTTGCCTCAAAAGTATTTTTCAAATCTGTGAGACTGCCTCTAAGCATATATGCAATGCAATATAAGCAGTTCAAAGGATACTATCTAAGTTTGTGACCAAAACTGCAATTATAACAAATACGGTGGAGCAGTGTATCCCCTCTCTCTCTCCCCATGCTTAGGTTTGCAAAAACGAGATAAAGAATACTTCAGAATTAACCAACAAGTATTGCGGTGATTGTGTGGTGTGCCATGTGGGAAGCATTCTGTCCTTGAAAATGTAGGTGGTTGAAATGTTGGATTAGAATCATGTGGGAGGTCCAATGGAGATCCGTCTTTTAATGATTAACTGTGCAGCTCTACTGTGTGTCGTTTATAAAGTCCTCCATAACTTACCTTGAACAGCCATAGTACAATGAAAGACAACCAACCTTTTGTACCTACTTTCACATCTTCTATATGAATTCTACTCTGTTTTCACTAATTCTGCACTTTAAAATGATGAACCGGTGATGTTTTGTGTAGAACAGCTGTTAGATAGAATGCACAGCTAAACAATCATACGACTATATCTGCTGAGAAATAGGCAGCTTTGGACTGTGGATGGGTCACTAGTCCATCGAGAGTGAAAGTCTAAGAAGTGTTAAGAGAGATGCATGTGCGTCTTTGTTGTTACCTGATTACATTCACAGTTCATCCACTCAAGGAAATTTGGATTCACCCATTCTCCTGCCATCTGTGATTTTTGCATTATGGGAGGAGACCAGAGTGCTCAGCACAAGAGTGCAGGAAACCTTAACAAGCACAGAGGGAACATTTTGCCCTTACTCTCCTCAGAAAGGGTCCTTATCCGGGCTTGATCCTTAAGCAGTCTGGCAGAGAGGCACAACTATGCTGACCTACTTTGAATTTACTTTCTCCAACTTTAGAATTTGTTTACTAATAGGTAGTAATTACTATTTCTTCTTTTGTATTTACTTATGTTTACTGAAGGTTTGTTCATTTTATGTTTATATATTTTTAAATATCCTGTGAAATTGAATTGCAATGAATTGTTTTAACAGTGGGCAGCACAGTGGCACAGAGGGTAGCACTGTGGCCTTCCAGGTAGAAGGTAGAAGGTTCAAGGCTCGCCGGTGACCTTCCTGGAAGGAGTTTGCATGTTCTCCCTGTGCTTGCGTGGGTTTCCTCCGGGTACTCCGGTTTCCCCCACAATCCCAAAAACATGCGGTTAGGTTAATTGACTAATCTAAAATACCCCTTAGGTGTGCATGTGTGTGAATGTTGCCCTGCGATGGACTGGCGAACTGTCCAGGGTGTACCCCCGCCTCTCGCCCAATGTGTGCCGGAGATAGGCACCGGCAGACCCCCGTGACACCGAAAGGGAATAAGCGGGAATGGAAAATGAATGATGAATGAATCGTTTTAACAGTGGAGTTAGACTGTTGATGACTATTGGTGAGTTCAGAGATTATACAACAATGGAAGGAACCTGCTTATTTAAAGACCCGTCTTTACCATGTCATGGACATCTGAATGGTTCAGAGGAGAACTGGGTGAAAGTTTAGAGATCAAAAAAAACAAAAACTGAGCTGTTTGCCATTTACTCTTCACAGCTTTGAGGCTGTTTTTGAGAGAGATTATCTACACTGTATCAAAGTGATGATTGTCCAGGTTCGTTTACAATGACATTTTGCTGGAGAACCTCCTTCACACAGCCAGGCTGAAAGGGTCTTGGACAGGTTTTCTTGGACAGTGACCCAGAACACCCAATAAATCTAAGATGAAATTTATGTTTCACCAGCGGTCAAGTACCTCAAACACCATAAAATGACTCTTTTAGTTAATTAACCAACTGCTTACAGTTGCAAACACCATTGGGTGTTCCTCTACTTCCTTTTCACAATATTTTTTGACTGTCCCAATCTTTGTCCCACCACTACTTGGAGATTTAACTTTCTAGATTTAAAATGTTACTTAGTATGTGTTTAGTTAAAATGATGCTTTAATGATGGAATAATCATCATCAGGGATTAATGTTTTCTTCTTTCAGGTCACTGTGGGAAAACGTTCGCAATCTTGAGGAGATATTTGAGTGGCCATGTACCCAAAACCGATTGGCTGCTGATTGTAGATGACGACACCCTCATCAGGTAAAGTTTGACATCTGCCTTTTTGTTGTGTATTAGGGATTTTCAACTGACTGCACAGTTGGGAAGGGCATAATGTGTCTCTGAATTGTCCCAGCTTGCCCAGGCTGCAGACCCTGCTGAGCTGTTATGAGTCTAGCGAGCCGCTGTATCTGGGAGAGCGCTACGGCTATGGCCTTGGTCAGGGAGGATACAGTTACATCACTGGTGGTGGGGGGTAAGTGGCCAATTCACAAAGCTATCAGACTTTTCTACCCTGAGGGTCATTTGACTTAGTTTTCACTGTTTCAGCTCTTAAATGAGAATCCTGTCAGCACTTGCTAACCTTGTTTTAAACCGATGCGTCATGTCAAAAGGTGCTGTAACTAAGGGGTTCATTGGTGTTTCAGAATGAAGCCAGTTGCTTGGAAATGCAGTACGCATTTTATTCATAAAGGTGACTTTGCCACCAGTAAATAACAAAAATCACCTCAGCAGAAAAAAAAATCTTCACGTATATCCAGCAAAATCAAAACACTGGTCAACCTTCTTCTGGGCACCCAAACAAAAGTAATCTAGAGAAAAATAAGTTTAGACAGCAGTTTCCCACATTCCATTCCATTTCAATGGGATAATTCGCACTTAAACAACCTACCCAGTACCCTTCCTCATTTACATACATTTATGTATGTTAATGAATACACTTCATTGAAAAACTGACAGTGAGAACAATTAAGCGGAAAACACAACTTTTCAAAACTGAATTTATAGTGCTTTTGACAGTGGTTTAGAAATAAGGAAAATTGTTTTATTGGAGCTATTATTATTATTGCTATTATTTTCTGATGCAGGCAGTGCTATGGTTTCCTAAAATCCCTAACATAATGTAGAAAAGTGGTTAGAATTTAAGGTGGAATTCAAATAAAAGAACAGCTACTATCTTGACATTTGTTTAATGCTTAGCTGGACAACTGATAGAGAGCTTGACTCAGGTTCGGAAACATTTGTGTCTATTTTAATAGTCACAGTTAAAAGTGGTTACGTTTGAATGGCTTGTTTTTTTTTTATTCTGTGCATTCACAGGTCCTGGGTCAGTGCTACAGTGATAGACTTAACTGAACATACACTTGCTGTTTCACCTTATGTCCTATAGGCGTCAACAAAGGACAAAAAAATTACATAAATGAACATACGCCAGACATAAAGACTACATGGAATAAAACAATCATTTTAATTTTAGTTCATTTGGACGTGAGTTTTTGTGAATATGCACTGTTGATACATGAGCCCCATGGATACTGGAACAGCCACCAGTCGGTTATGGCGAGCCAATGGAGTTGGCAGAACAACATTATTACTAGACACAGGGCAACACAAACCAAACAGGACCAAACAAGGGGGGAGTGTCTTTGCAGGTCTGATCACAATACTGAACAGCAGAAGTGCAAACAGATGCAGAGTAGCAATCAAGGTGATTCTGTCCGATAAGCAGTCAGTACACGTGTCAGATAATAAAGAGAGAGTGAAAAGGGGAACACAAACATTAACACATAAAATGGTTGTTTTATTATGGACTGAAAGCATTCATTAAAAAGACAAACACATTAAATCCGTTAAAAGATTTACCAAGCTTTTCTAGGAAGAGATGTGTAGTTCAGTGATAATTTCAATGACATAAACGCTCTCAAGTTGGTCAAAAAAAGGTATTTTTCTAGAGATCACACATTAATATCCTTTTTCCTGTGACGTGTTTTGCTAAGAGTTTGAACATATAATTCATTGTAAATACAAAGTTATCATTCATGTCCAAATCGTCTCCCATTGATGACAGAATAACCTTAATATTCATAGCCATGACGACCAAACACCCCTGGTAAACGAAGCGCTCTAATTCAGTCCCCGACAGATGAATGGCCACCTGCTGTGTGGTTGGCATCAACTCCAGCAGAAATGAGTTTCCAATGAGTGAATGTCTGGTTAGTTCACAAGAGACAGCTTTGGAAACCCTGTAGTGACACATCAGTGTTCTTTATCACAGGCGCAGAGAGCACACAGAGTCATCGGTTTCATCTCTGTTTCTGTGTTACAGCATGGTGTTCAGTCGAGAAGCTGTGGTCCAGCTGCTGGTCAGTGGCTGTAAGTGTTACAGTGATGATGCTCCTGATGACATGGTGTTGGGCATGTGTCTCAGTGGTCTGCGCATTCCTGTCACACACAGTCCCCTCTTCCACCAGGTATACAAGCATGCATGTACAGATCCTTTGCATGATCCAAGTAATGGATAATCAATGGTTTCAAGTGGTTGAATGGTTTTAAGGTAGAATTCAATGATTTTTTAATTTATGACTTGGTCAGATGTTGTGCAATAAAATCGGCCCGTTGGTTAGTCCATTAGTGCCAAAGTTTCGACAGAAAAACTCTTTGCCAATTCATTGTATGCTGGGATTTATTCTTTAAATGCATTTCCATTGTAGTTTATGCTCATTTTTTCTGTTCAGATAAGAAGTGTATCACATTTTCAAAATTTATGAGCATCTTCCCATTTCCACCAAGGGTTTTTGTGCAATATTCCAAAATGCACATAAAAATAGGTGAATGGTGACTTTCAACTTTTTTTAGCACTTCTAAAGGGTTGCCTAATTGCCTTTCAACGAAGGGAGCTAAGACACAACAGCGCATTGTTGCTATTCCTAGGGTAGGCTTGAAATCACGCTTCGAAACAATGGGTCAGAACAACCTCAAATTTCCGTTTTTTTTTCTTCTTTCATTTATATAATTTTTAAAATTACGAATACCATCATTTTGGTCAATTTTGTGTCCCATGTCCATATATAAGTCAAATTAAAACCTTAATGTAGCATAATACACTTGCATAAGATTTTTGTTTGATAAGAGTTTTTAAAATCTTACAAACTACCAGGAGTGGTGCATTTGCTGCTTCGTATACAGCTTCATAGAGCTGTCTCAATTCATGGGTGTATATTTTCAGTCCTTCTTAGAGTAAGGGCTATGTGATAGTGGCAGGGGTAAGTGACAAAAATGGATCTCGGCCTAAAGGCCTCTAAACACTGAACATCTGAATTCATGTCCCATTTGCGCCCATGGCTTTAGACTTCACAACACTTCACAACCAAATTTTGGGTCAATGTGTATTGGCCTTACAATTTACTTAAATGAGATGTAAAAATTACAAAGGTATTACAAAAAACAATAGTTTTTGAATTTTCTAAATCAAGGTATGTAAGAGTCAAACTGATTGTTAATCGCACTGCGACAAGAATCAAGTGATCATTTCGTTACTTCCTTTCCGATTACAACATTAAAAGCTTAGCTGAAAAATGGAGGAGCAGCTCATAGTTACCCCAATGTTGCCTCGTCAAGGCCTCCATGACAAAATTTGGATCTTGGATTAACTTATGGTGACAATTTTTTGCTGAAAATGATTAGTTTTAATAAAGTGTGCAACTAATGGTAGCTTAGCAACACTACTTGAGATTTTTGGGAGTAATGTGCATGCCAATTTCTGTGGATTTTGGGGGATTATATGTGAGTAGCTTCTAGTTATTTGAGTATGTGGGTAGACATCTAATTATTTTATGAGTTTAGTACTCTAATAGTATTCATTTTTTGAAGATTTTAGATGGATAAATAACCAGTTAAAAGTGTTTTTGGCCAATTAGTATTATTCTGCAAATAAACACTAATCAATAGCCTTGGAATAATCAATACCACAAAAGAAAAAGTCTGTTTGAGTCAGGAATGCAAAATATAAATTTTCACAAGATATGAACATTTGATGGACTGCTTCTGGACCTTGCTTTAAGCCACTCCCACTCATCAGCTTAATGGGGTTCAGGTCCATAGGCAGGACAATTGATTGCAGTCAGAACCTTCGTTGACCCCCTTGCTTCAAATATTTTGAAGATGTGTTGGATGATGTAAGATACTGATGTAAGATGAAATTTCAAAGTGATGCCAAACTTTTGGCTAGTAGCGTATATAGTCACTTTTGTCCCCAAAATTATAGCAAGGCGCCAGGCACATGGTGTACAGTGGACACAGTGGACACAGAGCCCTCAGCGTGATAGCCTTCAGCACATCGTGTTTTCCTGAAACCCAAACAGGCCAACCTGTAGCCAGAACAAGAGAAGAGTGAAGACTTTTCCCCTTCTATGTCTCACATTAAATCACATAAATACTAATGAAATCTTTAAACTTTGAATGTTTGGGCACATTATTAAAGTGTTGTGAACATTGTCTGAAGAACTTAGTGCATCCTGAGAAGTTCGGTGTTTACCTAGATGTCATTTTATATTTTTGTGCAATTTTCTCATACCCTTGAAGAAAGCTATTGCAAACAAAAGAATGCTCTCTCAGCTTGTTTTATGATTATTATAAGTGCTGTTTGACTGAACCTTCATTAGCATCAACTTTCAAGCATTTAGAAGAGTTGCTTGGGTTCTGTGAAACATTTCATTGTGTTTTTTTAAAGCTTGCAACCTCCACCAGTTATTTACAATAGTAGCTTCATTTGATCAATACATCTGCTTTCATTTTGCTTTTCTCTCTCAGGCTCGCCCTGAAGATTATGCGAGGGAGTTTTTGGGCCACCAGACCCCCATTTCCTTCCACAAACACTGGAACATTGACCCCGTCGCTGTGTTTATCAAATGGCTGAAGAGCGACCAACACACAGAAAAGCTGAAAAACAAGACTAGAGAGGAATTATAGTGTTTGTATGTTCTTGTGTGAGACTTGTGTTTGGTTGACTATCTGGTCTGATGTGTAAAAAAGAGTTCTTTGCTGTTATATATGTTTTCTATATTGTGATACTTGCACAAAAATGAATGAAAGGTGCCTTCTGGTTGGTATGAATGTCCTTAAGAGGTGAGTCCATCTTGAAAATAGTATTTATGCTTTGTCCTTCCCATTTATTTGTTCCAAACCTAAGAGAACATAAATATGTTATGTGACAAACCATTTTAAGCTACTGGTATCAGGTTTTTTTTTTTTTTTTTTTTCAGGAGAGGTAAGAAACTCATCGAAATGCCACTTGTTGGACTTCGTTCACCATTAGATCCCACTATTATCCTCCAGAGTCAATAAGTTGAGTTCTACCTGGAATCTTTTTGGCCGGTCTCTGGTTCTGGCTTAACTCTTTTAGCATAGCTACGCATAGACCATAAGTTGAACAACTACTAACCAAAGCTGTTTCAAGACCGTCTGCAATATGATACAGGAATGCGGTCCACGTCGGGTTTGATTTGGGTGGTGCACCATGAGTTTGACAAATATAACATAACACATTCCTTCAACATGTTCAACTATATTCTTTAACGCAAATTACACTGTTTAACATTGTTTCATTATAAAACATCTGAATTATATTTAGAACTAAAAGTTCACGTTGCTCAAGAGAGCCATTAAAATGACACCCTGTAGAAAGATGAAAATAGAAGCACTTTTTACAGGAAAAAATGTATATTACAATTTGATTTCAAATGCTTCTGGTAAATGTAGTCAATGATCCATCCTGCCTTCTCTAGACTGGCGGAATATATTACAAAATGCCAAAACTCAACTTATTAACTTGGTTGGTGACTGAGGCCATTTCCAAACAAAGTTGGAGGGATTCTTCAAGATTTGTAAATTTGTGGATTTCTGTTGAATTTCCATTGATTTAATCTATTTGAGACTTGCATGTCATTGAAGAAATAGTATTTATACTACCCCTTCTAAACCTATTTGAGTTAATTACCAGATTTTTTTAAGCCTTTGTTTTTTATATTCATGTTTATTATGATTATGACATTTATTATAAACAAATCTTACTGCCTTAAATCACTTATTTGACGTCTCATCATTGCTGTGTTAATAGAAGAAGCCTAAATGCTTCTTATAACTAATGAGAATGTCTTTTACGGTTTATTTGGTTCCCACTAGGGCATAAAGCCAGAGAGGGGTTGAAATGGATTTAGGATTATTAATCATTTTATAGTATATCACTAGCCAATTTTCCCTAATGGTGTTCTTGGGAGGATTTAAATTAACAGGATGTGGATTTTAGAAGTTGAATCTGTGGAAATGGACCTCTTACATTGTTATACATTTTTTTCATGTAAAGGTCAGACTGTTTGTGAATACTTTTCTTAAATTCCTGCCCTGACTATATCTCCATTCAGCTTGATTCATTTCTTTCCAAATGTCAATCCTCATCCAGTAACTTTGCAATGGTTTGTCTATTATATAATTTTTTTGCAAGGATACCTTCGACATATTTCCAGGTTTTTGAACAGAAGAGTAACATATTAGTGTGTCCAGTACCAATCAAAACCAACCAGTGGTGTTTGGTTTATTACAAATCCTTAATGCCACCTGAAAACAAATCTTTTCAAGAAAAAACGTGGAAGTCTGCTATTCTTCCAACATTTAGTACAGTTATGTAGATGTTGCATTGTGTTGCTCCCGCCTTCATTCAAACTTTGAATTCCAAAGACCAGTTTAAAGTGATTTATCTTGGATTTAAATGAGCTCTACACCGTTGTCACTCTAAGGTGTTCTACGGGCAATCAGTGAAAACAATGCCGAATGGGTGCGATGGCAGTTCTCCTTCGAGTCCTTGGCAGAATTCAGGTTGAAGCTTTCATAGCCTGGCCAACAATGACATATTACAGTAATCATTACAGTAATCCAACCTGCGTGCTAATCAGAGCATGAACTATCTTGTTGAAGGTCACGTCTGTCCAGGTAAGCTCTCACCTCTTGAGATAAGTATAGCTAAAAAAACATTAATGTTATAAAACCTTTTGATGTGATCAGTTCACTGTCCAACAGAACCCAGAGATTCCAGGCTACTGGCTTAGAAGTAGATAGATTCATGATCACCCAGCCCTTTACAGTAAACTCACACTTAAGGTTTTAATGGAAAAAGTTATTGACCAAGTTATTTGAGTTTGTAAATGTTTTCAAAAAGCTTAGAAAAGCAACATTTTTAATTTTTTTTAATATTTAGCATATACTTTATATTACATTAAATGCAATATTTATTGAGAATATCAGTGAAAGGAAGTATTGTTATATAGATTGCAAATTTCATGGGACTCAGGATTGACCCTTGTGTTACTCCAAAGTTAAGATGCAGATGATGGAGAAAAAAACGGAACCAAATCAAACGCACCCACAGAAAATCAGAAGAATAATTTGAGCACCACCACCTATACCCCCATGGCCACAGGAACATCTGAATAAAACATGCTAAATTGCTCAGTGAGGTGTAAAAACTAACTCATGTGGAGTTCGGTTCTAGTTTTTAAATGCACATTAATTTCATGAGAAGTTTATTTAGACGTGTTGCTTGTTTCCTCAATTCCACCATAAAAGTCAAGTGAAATAAAAAATGGGATTGTATTTTAGTTAAATGCATGTTTTCACAATAGCATTTCTAATTTTGTTGGTAGTGAATGGAGGGATGGATGGAGTTAAACAGACTATGTTTTAGTTAAACATGTAGTATTTTAAGGGGTTTAACGTGAAAGGGGCACTCAGACAGGGATGGACTGAATGTTGTATATCTGAGATTAGCAGAAATATTTGGTAAAGGAAGGATAATAGCATAATGTATGGGAAAAGATGGTAGATGCAGAATTGCAAGCCGCAGGTTACATTGCAGCAGCACAAGATGTGACTGACCGTCTGACATATAGCAGAGCTCACTCTTTGTCTGTTTTCTGTCTCTTACTCTTTTACTATCTCTCCTCTTCTTCACTCTCTCTCTCTCTCTCTCTCAACTTTATTGAGTCGCTCAATGGCTGGGAACGGCCAATTTTCGCGCTCTTGAGACAGACACGTGGTAATTTTTGCTGGTACACGCCGCCAGCGCTTTCATCATTTTCACATTTCATGTGAACTTTTGTTATATTCACTTCTGACGGTAGCTCCTTGACGGGTCCTGGATGTTTACAAACATACTGTTATTTAAATAAAATGTAAAGGGACAAACTTAGTTGGGCATGATTGGCACAACACCACAATGAGAACGACTCCGTCTGCTGCGGCGACTGTCTTAGCGTTGGATTTACGTTTATTGTGGTTTTTGTTAACGGTGACCGCAACAATTACAGGTAAGAAACCATTTTTTCTGCTTGTGTTTTTATGGGTTGAAACTAATGTTTCAGGGGAACTTTTAATTGTGTTATCAAATATAGGCTAAATATCATAAAGAAAGCTTAACAAACGACTTTAACGCGACTGTTGTTTCAAATCGATTAATGTAATTAATCTTTAGCGAATTTGTTAAATACACACATTTATTAGCAACTTTAAAGTTAATTTAGCTTCAGTTTAAGATCAATACATTGAATGTTTTATGCATGTTGTTTTATGTCCATACAGTATTTTAATTAAGTAAAAAGAACTGACTTTACCATAATTTGATTGGATATAACTCAGAGAAAAAGAAAAGTTTGGAAAAAAATAAAGTTTGATATATGTAGCCTGTATTATTATTCTTTTTTTTTTCATTAATTTCACATTAGTTGCATGTGAATGACAATTCAAAGAAACTTCATAGATAAACAAAACATAAAGAACAAAGAGTGACCACGCAGTGAAATACAGGATCCTACAATAAAAATCTTCCAGATAAAATAGTAAAAAAATTATTGTGTCTATTTTATCCACAAGGATAAGTCATGATGTTAAGCTTATAGTTTTATAAAGGAACTAAGATTTGAAACTTCTGATATCATAAAACTGACCACCTCTGGGTTGCAGTTAAAAATAGGTTTGCATTTGATATTAGTATTGATTTGTGCTCCCTGCTTTTTTTCTGACTAATGTTCTCATCTGTGACGCATGTTGCCACTGTTTTGAGGAATAGGCTCAAATGATATTCTGCAACAGGTCACTTGTGTTACAAAAGGTTTGGAGCAGAGCTCTTGTTCTGATAAAGCACAACATCCTCAATGAATATTGCCAAAATGGATAGTTCAAACAATTTTATCAATTAAATGACTTGATATTTGGACAGTCAAAGTAAAAAGGTGTTATTGAGTCATAGTCATTGTTCCATTACAAATTGTCTGTAAAATGCAGAAAAGTACATTTCAATGTAATCAAATGAACATTCACTCATTTGCCTTTATGCATATATGAACTGAAGTGGCATCTTATTTTTAAGTCATGCAATGTCTGCCCACCCTTTGCAGCTCCAAATTTTCAGGGAAAGCATACCACGAGGTTTAAGAGTGAGTTTATGGGACATTTTTATTATCCTCCATTGGCCTGAGGTCAGAACTCAAGTTCTCCCACATCAAACTTCCTCATCCATGTCTTTGTAGATCTTGCTTTGTGCATTGGCATGGTGGTGTTGGTAAAAAAAGGTCTTAAATCTCTTTGCAGATTTGTTCATTTTACAAGAGTTAAGTGGTTTAGCCCAGTATTTGCATAACAACCTCAAACAATAATTAACTTTTTTTGTCATATTTCTGTAGTTAGACAAGTACCATTCTGCAAGCAACCATCAAACCAAATGTGCTTCAGGTTTCCAGGTGGAGAAGCATGATTCTTTCCTTCAAACAATGCAATTGTTGAGAATTGACACTAATATGTGCATAACACTTTAGACTTTGAGTGATTTGAGGAATTTGCTGAATGAGTAAATAAACAGAAAACTTCAAAAAGATTCTGACACTGTCAACAATGTTCTGAACAACATCCATTTCCCAGAAATGTTGAGTTTTAGGGGCTAAACATTGAATGGACTGAACATTTATTTATTTTAACATTTACTAAACACATATTTTTATAAGTGCTTAGCAATATAACAGCAAATGGGTCTTCCCACAGATACTGTAATTATCCACTTACTAATTACAGTACTTTGAAGGGTACTTAAAGATATGTTCAGAAAGTAGACCATCAGGAAAGGACAGTAAATGAGCTTTCTGCATCTCTTTGTGATTGCTACAGCAGACAGTGTTCATTTATAGACTTCTTTTCAAAGGAGCAGGCAGAGCATTGCATAAGAGAGCACAGTGTTTGGACAACAGTGCTCTTGTTGTTTCTTCGAACAGGCCAGGAGCTCAGGCTTTCTGAAGACTGCCCTCTGGGTCACTTTCCTTGTGGCAATGTTAGCCTTTGTGTACCACAGGTTTTGCACTGCAACGGCCAGAACGACTGCCCCAATGGAGCCGACGAAGAAAACTGCGGTATGAACATAGCAACAACATAAACTTTATAGTTTACAATTTAGTTTTGTTAATTTGCTATTATGTGTCCATTGGTTTGGTGTCTCTTATGTATCAATACTGTCCATGTTTGAAGGAGACAACAGTGGCTGGGCAGACCTCTTTGATCGGATGTTTAAATGGCGCTATCAACAAGAGATTGCTACGGATTGCAGTAAAAACACAACTCATGCACATCATAACCGTTAAATATATAATTTATCCAGGTCATTATACCTCTAAGGTAATACTTGAGAATTATTTTGGACTGTGAGAGATGAAAAAAGTCACATTGTATGTTTTTTTAATAAATTATAAAGATGTATTGCATGAAATGTATTACTATTTGTTCACCTACCAACCAGTTAGAATTGCGGCTCACACTGATCACTTAGTTTGTCCTTTACTAAGCCTTCCTCTCTTCCATTCATTAACTGGATTAATTTGCACTTTTGAGCTCTTGACCATGCGCAATCAAATAAAACCTATGGGTAAGACCAAACAACTTCTTAAGGACACCAGGGACAATACTGTAGACCTTGTTGATTGGGCTACAGGACAAAATCAAGCAGCTCAGTCAAAAGAAAACAACAGTTTGAGCAATAATTATGAAATGGAAGAAATTTGCGATGACTGGAAATCTTGGGATCGATGCAAGATCTCATCTCAGGGAGCTTTGATTAACAATGAAAACCTGAAAGATCTTGAGAAGATCACTATGGAGAGTGTAGGTTAAAATCCCTAATGCATGTGTATGGAAATATTGTTCATAAAAATGGGTCTTTGCAATAAAATGGAAATAATTATTTAAAAATCAAACAATGTGACTAGATTTTTTCAGTGGGATAGATCAAACATTTGGCAGTTTATTAAATAGCAATAGAAGTCTTTTTGTGACTGTTTGTTTCTTTGCCCTGTCACTGCTTTCAGAAGTGGAACATGATCCTGATGTCTGCCAGTGCTTTAACACTGAGATTCACTGCGTTGCTGCCAGACTGATTTCCATTCCGAAGGTGTCTGAGAATGTAACCTCCCTGTACGCAGCTTTTGATCATGATTTTACTTAATGTTGGTTAAGGTCATTCTAAGGTCCTGATTGGGTTGTTTCCTTTCCGCCCCTGTCACTGTGACTGCCACTTTTTTATTATTTGAGCTCCTTCAAGGAGAATCGTTATGTATTATTTTGTAAATTTACATTTACATTTACATTTATGCATTTGGCAGACGCTTTTATGCAAAGCGACTTACATTTGAATGAACATATTATAAATACTTTACATTTTTTGTCTGTGCGTATAGTAACACAATTTCTTTACATGGTCAAAGGGTTCTTTTTGTCTCCATATTAAACCAAATGTAGAGTAGACCTCCATACAATTAAGAGTCTTCAGTTCAACTTTATACTGAGATGCATCACCCCAGCATTTATATATAGAACTGAAATTACAAAAATATAAATGTCTCGCTCAGGAAACTAATATGAATGTAACTAAAACTGCGATTCAAACTTGCCATTTGAGACTGGTCCTCAATTGATGTAGATTCTATATACCTACATTTCCAAATTTAACATTACACAAAACATGTTTTCAGCCCAGTACGAACTGTTTTATTTAGCAAAATTTTGACAGTTTTGGGGAGGCAATTTGTTAAACACAAAGCACTTGACCAATTTCTTAGACCTGCTTCAAGATATGAGTTCATCAGCCTATTACAGTTTAGCATCTTACAGTACTAAAGCTTAGTGTATGTTCAGGTTTATTAGAGATGCCAGAGGTTGAGGGTTTTTTTTTTTTTTTTCAAAACAGAAAAACTATAATATGTAACTAAAACACAGGGTACCATAATTGGAGGCTTAGCAACAGTTAAGAGTTTATTTTTTTCCATTTCCAAAACAAAGATAAAGTCTGCTTTGGGAGTTGTGTGGTGGTAATCAGTGTGATCAGAAGTGATTTTGTGTCACATTTTAAAAGCCTGTAATCAATTTTCTCCTGTTTTTTTTTTTTTTCTAAATGGTGATAAAAGGCAGTCAAGTTTTTTCTCAAAATTCCTTAACTCTACTAAACCAAGAACAGTCCAAAAAGGTGCTGAGGAAGTGGAAAAATGTAAATCCATTTCGCGGTCAAGGGGATCTGTTGGTGCCTATCTGTAGGGGGTATGCCCTAGACAGGTCGCCAGTCCATTGCAGGACATTTACATTTTTTATCATCACTTAATTTTATATTGATATCTTGAATTTATAGCATTTTGTGAAAAAGGGCCATGGATTTATCTCATTTTTGTAAAAAATAACTTTTTATAAAATGAATATTTAAATAGTAAAATCTGCATTTGAAATGTTGAACATTGTTATGTTTGAGGTGCTTAATGAAACAGAAAATGTAGAATTACTGTAAACCACTTTTGTACTAAAAAAAAAACTCTTCATCTGTACAATATTTAGTTTGTTACTAATCTTTAATGAATTATAACTATTAACATACATTAATATATCCTCTTGTGTCTGAAATGCTGTAAATATCTTAGTTCTTGAGTTTTAACTATTTTTTTAAAAACCCACACCTATATTTCAGTTCTATTATAAGCACAGAGTTTCCACATTGTAACTCCCTATTTTGCATAAATAAGTCTCTTTAATGTCTAAAAAAGACCCAAATTGTGACAGTTGCCATTTATACAATCGTAAAAAACCATGGGATCCTGCTTAGTTAGACAAACAAGTCAAACAGTCATCTCTTGTTTTATAAGTCTAGCATTATGTAAATATTGAGCTAAAATTGTGCTGGATACAAGAATCTCACATCACCCCAGTTACAGAATTTTTTTCCTGTTTCTGTTTTAAATGTGTTAGACATTGATGAAGTGTGAGAAATGTGGATAAATGTGGATTCCACAAATAGTCAAAAGAGAACATTCACTCATGCTTTCCAAATAACATGACTGAATGACGTGACCTTTAGCATGAAACATCTTTTGTTAGAGATTATCCTGTTTTTTTTGCAGTTTTTGTTCAGTATTTTCATTGATAATCTTGCTCTTTGTGCAGATCGTTAAAGAGCAACCAGATTACCATGTTGCCTGATGAAGCTTTCACCAAATACCGCAAATTGCAAAGGCTGTGAGTATAAAAAAGGATTTATTGAGTCTATTTATTCTCATTCATGTTTATAATTTTGCTGACGTTCACTGTAAAGGCAAAGATAGATGCTACAACTTTGGAATTCACTGACCTGAAAGAGAAGGTTTACTAATCCACAAATCAACATTAAGGATCATATAATGGAGCTGTCATCCTGTACCAAGATTACCCTGTTTATATGGAGCTAAAACAATTGGTTCCTGCGGAGAGATGATTAGCTTTCTGCTGAGTCCACCAAAGCTCTTTTTATGAGGCTGTGGTCACCTTCATTTAAACTAAGCGTGTTAATCTCAGTATTGGGAGGCTTCTTTTCATTGGCTCTCATTAAACTATGGATTCAAAGTATTGCTGTCTGGGGATTAACGAGCCAATTAAAGATCTAGCAGATCTGTTTTCACCACATGACATTACCCAGACACCCGTAGAGACTAACAGTCACTTACATTAACAGTGATCTATGCTCTTTAAATGTAAATAATTATATAGAAAATCGCATGAAAGAAAAATTTGGCATCTGGAAAACATAATGTCAGAGCTGCCTGGATCTGTATGATAATGCCCCAGAAATGCAGACCAATCACAGATCACAGCTATCTGTAATTCTAATTTTTGAGGATCAAGACTACTGCGTAACGGTCTGCCTCTACACAGAGGCTGTGCTGTAGTTTAATTCAGGTTGCAGAACTGTTCTTATTTCACCCCAGAGCATCAAACAAATCCTAAAAAATCCCAAACCATTTCTGTATTTCTTAATTGTTGTGGTTTTTTTTTGATGCTGCTATCTTTTGATTATTGATTATAGATTATTGTGTCGAATCACCCCTTTCTCAGGAAGCACAATCATTACTGCAGGCATTTATCCAGGCATTTTCTTCTTGAGATTTAGTTTCTTTTGTTATAGTGCAGACGGCAAGGTGGTGCAATGGGTAGCACTGTGGCCTTCCAGTTAGAAGGTTGTCGGTTCCAGGCTCACTTGTGTCTGGACACGGGCATCCTCAAAACAGGACATCTAACAACAAATATTAAATTACTGTTATTACTCATATATTTAGTAAAAAAAAGTGCATTATAAAAATAACCTATAGTAAATATTCTAAAAAACACAATTCTTGCCGTGTAATGGAGTCCTGGTCGGTATGTTTTTTTATCTGTGATAAGTGCAATCCGAATTTTTATACAAAACACGATCAGTGTCCATCACAAGTCCATCATTGGATGAAGGGCTAGAAAAATTTCCGGCTGTCAGAAATTTTAATTGTTTTAAAATCATTCTATGATTCAGTTGGAGACTTCCCAAAGTCACCGAGAGGTAAAAGGAGAGATTGTGGAAGGCAAACTCACTTGAGCGGTCAGTTGATAACTCTGCACTTCTGAGCATGAATTATGTATAAAAATATATGATATAGGCTCTTTAATTTATTTTAAAATGCCATTTGGGCCTATTGCAGTTGTTTTTTGTTCTTTGAAAGGAGTCATTTTTTACACTTCAATTAAAACCTTAGTAAGGTTTTGTTATTCATTTGAAAACTGCTTTGAAGTAATTTACTCAAAAACATCAGCACACATTCGTTTAAACATAGGCAATATTTTAAAAAGCTCACAATTCAGTTCTACAGTACCCCATGATGATGGTTATACAATCCACAGACAGAGGATGTGTAAAACTGTCCCCAGGTCTCTGCTTTAGCAACTCCAAAATTCAAATATTTATCCGTTCTTAGATGGAAGTTTTCTTGGGTACATTTGGTTTTGTATACGGACACTCTAGACTGGCATAACTAAAATATTCATAGACAAAATATCCCAGGCTCATATACTCTGCTTGGAGTTAAGCCAGGGTTCTTTTGCACTTTATTTGAGCTTTTTAGGAACATTCCTGGGCAAAGGTCATAGAAATGGTTGTTGACTTGGACTCAGCGTAAAGCACACAGTTCAATTCTTTTTAATCCAAAAAACTTTTCACATTCACCACTGATTCATAAATGTAACTGTGAAGGAATTGGTTGTAAAGTCCATCTATAAAAAGTAAATCTCTTTCATAGGAATGTATTCACGGGGTGTACCTCTCGGGGGTGGGGGGAGGGGCAGTCCGGCTCTGGGATCCGGGCCCCTGGTTGTGTCGTCTTGTGGGGAGCGGACTGGCCCATCTGGTAGCTCTTGGCTGTTTGTGGGGCCTGGTCTGAGGCAGAGCTCACATCACACCAGGGTCACAGAAATA
>SRMA01026879.1:706701-729742 GCA_007224835.1 Danionella cerebrum | reverse complement strand
TAGCCAGTAACATTGTCACTACATTACTAATAATAGCCAGTAACATTGTCACTACATTACTAATAATAGCTAGTAACATTGTCGCTACATTACTAATAATAGCCAGTAACATTGTCGCTACATTACTAATAATAGCTAGTAACATTGTCACTACATTACTAATAATAGCCAGTAACATTGTCGCCACATTACTAATAATAGCCAGTAACATTGTCACTACATTACTAATAATAGCCAGTAACATTGTCACTACATTACTAATAATGGCTAGTAACATTGTCACTACATTACTAATAATAGCTAGTAACATTGTCACTACGTTACTAATAATAGCCAGTAACATTGTCACTACATTACTAATAATAGCTAGTAACATTGCCCCCAAATTACTACTAATAGCCAGTAACATTGTCACTACATTACTAATAATAGCCAGTAACATTGTCACTGCATTACTAATAATAGCCAGTAACATTGTCACCACATTACTAATAATAGCCAGTAACATTGTCACTACATTACTAATATTAGCCAGTAACATTGTCACTACATTACTAATAATAGCCAGTAACATTGTCACTACATTACTAATAATAGCTAGTAACATTGTCACTACATTACTAATAATAGCTAGTAACATTGTCACTACATTACTAATAATAGCCAGTAACATTGTCACTACATTACTAATAATAGCTAGTAACATTGTCACTACATTACTAATAATAGCCAGTAACATTGTCATTACATTACTAATAATAGCCAGTAACATTGTCACTACATTACTAATAATAGCCAGTAACATTGTCACTACATTACTAATTAATAGCCAGTAACGTTGTCACTACATTACTAATAATAGCCAGTAACATTGTCACTACATTACTAATAATAGCCAGTAACATTGTCACTACATTACTAATAATAGCCAGTAACATTGTCACTACATTACTAATAATAGCTAGTAAGATTGCCCCCACATTAGTAATAATACAGTGGTTCTCAAACTTTTTTAGTCGAGCCCCCCTTTAAACCTTTAAAAGAACCTGGGCACCCTCAGATGTAAAATAATAATTATTTAATAAGTATTTAATAATAATTTTAATGTAAAATAAATGTAACTACTCCTTAATGTAAGTGGAACGTCCACTGCTAGGTATATGTACCACATTGTATTTGTATGTATGTTGCCCTTTAAGAGCTGCGCGTGTGCGAGTAGAGGGAGAGACGAGTGTGTGCCAGTAGAGGGAGAGACGAGTGTGTGCGAGTAGAGGGAGAGACGAGTGTGTGCGAGGAGAGTGTGTGCGAGGAGAGGGAGAGACGAGTGTGTGTGCTGCTCTTCCCCTGGGACTGCTACCCTGTTGTTTATTGTTTACTTTCGTTTTGTGACGCTGAAGGAGGCTAAAAATAAAGGTTTGAGTTTGGGATGATGTGCTCGTCTTGAAGCTCCTTCTTTTTCCACTGGCTATGCGGCACAAGCGTCACATCAGGCTCAAACATCGCAGATAAACTGTTAGCTGTCCCTATTTCACATCTTGAAATGTATTTTAGCGTGAGAAATCGTGTTTGTAGCGTGAGAGATCACTCAAATGCAAGAGTATTACGTTTAATGTTTGATAAACGGCAGCTGAGCTCTGTTCTTTCGCTCGTGAGTATGGATGCGGAAGCCAAAGGCATTGTGGGAAATTTAGTTTTTTTTCCCCCGTTTTCGTTACGACCGCGCTATGGCAGAGATGGGCGATGACGTCAGCGCGCAGCGCCGGCTGTACAAATATGGCCACGGCTTCGGCCTAGCACCGAAGCTCCGGAGCTCTTACCCCTCTCATACGGCCGTGACCGGACTTCGCGGCGCTCTACATTCGCTCGATAAGACGCACCAACTTTTCCCCCTCAGTTTTGGGGAAGAAAAAGTGCGTCTTATGAGCCGAAAAATACGGTAGGTTTCCTGTCCTAGGCGCTTCATACTACATTCACTTATGTATCTGTGTGTCTCCGTTCAGTGCAGATGAGGTTATTATGCGACACGTATGATTCTCTCCACTCCCATCTGTGATCATTGTTATCCTGCATAGTTCATTAGCTGTGTGCATGTATATTTATGTCTGTAGAAATGTACAAATTGCAAAAACTGTACTGCACAAACTATAACATGGACATGGTTCGTCTAGGAAGATGTTCTGTATATGTGTGTGTAGTTATGTACAAATTGTGAAAATTGTACTGCAAGAACTGAACAAACTTATATGGTATGTTCAGGTAGGTATTCTTCCGACCCGTGAACCTTTCCCCCTCATCTACATTTCTCATCCACTCCCCCTTCCCTTTTAACACCCTCCTGTCCTGATGTAATTAATGCAAACTGGTCCACGGTCAATGCAAACTAATAATTAAATAACTACATAAATTCACTGCTTCCATCTAGAGGAGGAAGCACCACACCAGGAGTTCACTCCTCTGGAGATAACAAAAAAGTCCTGCTCAAACGAATCATCTACTCCACCATGTGGTGGCTATTAAGCAGGACAGGTCAAGGTAAAAACAAATAATAATAGGAATGTGTGACGCATGTAGTTTCTTTTAATATTCACTAAATTCTGGGTGCTGTGGGATAACGTAAACCAAAAGGGGACAAAAGTACAAAACAAAAGGGATTTAAAAATAATAGAAAGAAATGCACATGAACAGAGGATATATTCAGTCTAACACGTCACTTGATAATGGCGAAATAAACAATTGTAAATTGAGGCCTTAAATATATAAAATGCTACACATGAGCGAGTAGGTGTGGCAGTTAAGTAACGGATGACTAACAAGAAAGCCTGTAACAGTATACATGATTTTGTGTTAATTTAGATTTAATTATATTATGTTTTGCTCCTTCTCTGTAGTTTTTCAAATCTGTTTATTTTGTTATTGCTGTACTTTTCAGAGTAAGTTTTTGTGTGATTATCCTGTAGAATTATTTGTGTGAAGCCAAACATTTGACTGGGAATGTAAATTCTATTTTGATCTTCTGCACAACTGTAACATAAAAAATTCTTCTTCTTCAGGTTTCTCCAAGATAACTGCATCGACACGGTTTCCATTCTGGCATTTAGTGGACTTTACAAGCTGCAGAAATTGTAAGGGTGATAATATTGAGCATTTTCCAATTCACGTCATCACATCTTAATCTATTTACACCTTATCATCAACCCAATCAAAGAAATCACTGTAAAACTTTTTTGCTGTATATAAACAAAATTAGCAATGATGGTATTTTTAAAATATTTATACAGTAATAATCACTTCTAGCCTTCTAGTAGTGATTTCCTCCAGTCAGGGCAAACTTAGATATTAATTTTGAACATTCAACATTTTTCACACCGGTGTTATCTTTTTATATACTTTATTGTTGTCACTATATACAGAAATGTTGTCAGAAGAATATTTTTATGAATTTCACTGATGATACTAAAATACGTAATAACATATTAAGAATGCAATAATCCTGTTACTCAACTAGTTATAGCTAAAGTTTGCACACAAATGTTGATGTTGGCTTGTACTTGTGCTGTTTAAGATTACTTTTTAAATGTTACTAAAGTCAATACGAGTAACATAAATCAATCCCCATATCTCTATTAATTTCCTAAGGTGAGATAGAGATATGACAAATTGGTTGCAATAGTAAACAGCCTGGTTGCTATGAAGTGGTCAGTGACATAATATAATGTTACCCATGTCAATTTGCGTAAAATTGGTTGCAAGGGTGAACAGTTTGGTTTATATGAGGTGGTCATCAAAATATGAAGTTATAACTACTTGTTACCAAACCCTCATTTCTTTGAGATGTTTTACCTTGAAGATGCTATTAATTCTCAATGGGCATTATAAGTCAATGGTGACCTTTGACCCCTCTTAAAGTCTAGAGTTCATGTACTTTCGCACAGTGATTGGCATTTTATTGCCAATCACTTATTTTTTGCCAGCCTCCACAAGTGTGGTTAGTTTGATGCTTTTATGTGTTTCCCAGTTTGTGTTACAGTTTGACCCTATGGAAAGCCAATGGAAAATTTCCCAGAATCCTCCCAGAATTCCTTTAGTGGTACCAATCAAAAAAGATATAGCAACTCAAATAAAACACCTTGAGGGTCTGTGCAAAGAAGAAAAAGACATGATATGTGAGAGAAATAATAATGTTTTGGACAGGTAACAAATGTTGCCTTTGGCATTCTGTAAATTTAGCTGCATGTAACGTATTTACAAAAATACAATAAAACACTGTTAGAAAAGACCTGTGAATTACTTGTTTTACAGTCAATCCTGTTGCTTCTACAATGCCTTGTTTCCAAACTTTTATAAAATATTAATTATACACCATTAAATTACCTGTTTTAGATTCAATCTTGTTGCTTCTACAATGCCTTGTTTTCAATCTTCCATAAAATATTAATTATACACCATGAATAAAGCTTACATTTGCTGGATCTTGTGTTGTAGATCTTTGAGCCAGAACTGCATCTCTTTGCTTTCCCCTGGAGTCTTCAGAGATCTCCATAAACTCAAGTGGCTGTAAGTACAGTGTTCAATTAATCAATAAGCTATAAATTTTCTTTATTGGCAAATAAACTTTTCTTCAGTTTGTCACTATTTCAAGTAAAATGATTCCAATTGAGATGAGCTGCAGTCTTTATCATTAACATGCTGAAACAGCCACAGCTGCTCTTCTGAAATTTAACTGGAGTGATGCCATTTTTTTCCAAATAACCATTGAAATGACTCATAATGGACTTTTCCTATGTAAAATCTATTTTACTAAATTGGAGTGAATCCATCATAATTTCTCATTTTCATCCCAGGATTTTGGACGACAATCCCATAACAACCATAACAGCCAACACATTTACTGGCCTGAGTTCCCTCTTCTTCCTGTAAGCCTTGTTTTATTTAAGCTAATACTAGTGTGTCTCTCTTCTGCTTCAAAGTATTATTTGAATTAGAAATGATTTAAAGGCATTCACTGTTTAAAAGTCTGACAGTATATGATGTCACAGCACACCTCATCCAATCATCTTTACAGGTCAATGGTAAACACCTCACTAGAACAGCTCCCATCTGCAAGACTCTGCACTTATATGCCCCTTCTCAGCTGGCTGTAAGTACAAGCTTTGCTTTCAAACGATGTCATGAAGTATAGTACTGTAATTAATTAGGGGTGCAGTTCCAGAAAGCTCCAGAAATGAGCCATGCAATCAGTTTTATTTACGTGCAATTGAATTATGTACAAAGTCAGCAATTCAAGTTACAATTGAACAGCACTCGTACTGACTGAAAAACATTGACTGGCATTTGTTCCACTTGTGTTTGAGCTTAAAATCATTCACTATTTTTCTTCAACCCCTATATTAACCGGGACCTTTTTGAGCGTTTTTACTACTTTACTAATTTGCTGTATTAAATTGTTTTTCTTTTCTTTTTTCGTTGCAATGCTTGAATGCTTTTTAGTACAACCCAAGCAAATATTTTTTCAATACATTACACAATAATTCCACAACAAACCTGAAATTTCAACAGTTCAGAGTATTCAATGCTGTCTTTTTTAAAAATATTTCAATAAAATTGACAGTGAACAGTTTTTTTACGTTTCATAATCGAATGTGTGAGAATTCTACTTCCCAGAATTTTTTTGTGCCATCGTGCTTTTTTGCCAGACAACAGGCAATATCACAAGTCTTGTACTTCCAAGGGTTTTTTTTCTTCTTTTTACCACTAGATGACACGGATGGCATAGATTTTTAAGGGTTTGTACAAGTAAACTGAAAGATCGCGCATATTCTAAAAATATCAAAATTAATTACCTTTTTGAAACCTAAACATTATATTTTAAAAACAAAAATAATTCTAAATAGCCACTGTGATTGGCGCATGCAATGTTGCATGCAGAGACTTCTATGGGATAACACCCGGTTTCTTTATGGTAAATTAAGAAATGTGATTTAAACCTATACATAATAAATGTACTCATTTGAAGAAATATTTTTCTTTTTCAGTTGTATCCTAGTATTAGTTGATGAAGCAATACATAACATACAGTTATAAAGTCTTCTTATTATGAAGCGTCTAGTTTTGGTTTTCTTTCAGCATAACATTACATTATATTTAAATGTAATAATTTAGTTCAATTAACTAGTTTAGAATCCCAGATTGCCTGCAATGGACTGGCAACCTGTCCAGGGTGTACCCCTGCCTCTCGCCCAATGTGCGCTGGAGATGGGAATAAGAGGTTGGAAAATGGGTCTATGGATGAATCCCAGAGAGCATTAAAGACAACCTAGGTCTCATCTTTCTTATTGTTTCTGTGCAATATGAGAACAGTAAGTGCTCAATTGTTTTACACACGTACATTCACCTTGCCCTTGGCATCTTTGAGAGCCAAGAGCGACTGTAAGAGGTGATTTTTTTCCTAACATTCCCACATTCAAACATAAATTTCTCCCACACTGATACGTCATCTCAATGAATCAAACCTTGTTGAACCTGACCTAACCACGGATTCTTTACATGTGGCTTTAAGCAAGTTACCTTTAAATTGGAACATTTGCTTTTAATTTTAACTTTTTTATTATCCATAAATTTTCTGACAGGGATTTTGAGGGGAATCGCATCAAAACTTTGGGCCTGTCAACTTTACTTGACTGTGAACATCTTACCGTTCTGTGAGTATATACAAATGTCATAAAACAATCATAACAAACATCTATGTGGATCTTTTTTCTGGTTTGTAGCTCCTTGTTTTCCCTTCACATCCTCATTGCAGAGCAGTTCATGAATATAAGTGAACATAAGTGAGTCTTGAATGGAGGTCTGTTTGGAGGTAGTGAATAGTGGGGGAGGGGGGTTAGGAAAAGAGTAATAAGGCACATTTTTCAAGGTACCGTTGTTTGATGGCAGTGGAATAACTCATTAATAGATATTTACAGTGGCAAGAAAAAGTATGTGAACCTTTAGGAAGTTTATTATATGTTTCTGATGCATATACTTTTGTCTTTGGTTTCAGCTTAGTACCACTTTTAACCTCTTAAGCCCGAGAGTCCCCGGTACCGGGGACTTGCCCCCTTGTGCGTTACATTTTCACTCATAGCTCACTAACCCTGAGAATAACCCACACATATTAAATACTGTTGTGTTCAGCGGAAACTCCTCTAAAAACGTATCTAATTCAATTTCATATTCGTGAACCACAGCTCGAACGCCATGCAAATAAACAACAACATGTCCGGAGTATAATTCATGACCACGTTTTTGTTTATGTGCGATATGTATCCACAATATAAACGGAAACACCAAAACCATGGCATCAAATGAAAGCTAACAACCAGCTGAATCCAGTGATATGCAACTCATTTACATTGCATAAAGTCTTTTAGAGCAGGGAGCGAAAGTTCCCTGAAAAAACGCCAGCGAAAACCAAGCAAGCATGTAAATCTTGTCTTACCTTTGCCGTTTTTTCAACAAAAAGTTATTTCCATAGCGATAAAAGTCTGTTTGTTGTTATGTCCGGTCGATAGCTTCGCGCAAACGCCATTTTGCATTTTTTCTGTGGCTCCTTGGTCTCATGACGTCACCAAATATGGAATGACTCCCCGTGCGTAAGAGGTGGTCTCTCCACGCTGCGCGTCGTGTGATTCGTCGGCGATCCCGCCAGTCTCAAAATGGTTGAGCTGATTGGTTTCCATAGAATCAGAGCTTTCCGTCGATATATAGATCTTCTGGATTGGACAGATGGTCGGGGGGGTAGGGACACGCGGAAGCTCGAAGTCAAAGCGTTTGTGAGTGAAACGTTCCCAAAAGCGCAGCAAGATGGTGTAAATGAGCTTCTACCCCCCTTTTACAGCGTTTCTTTAGGAGTTTTTTTTGCTGAAATCATGTCCCATAAGCAAGAAAAGAAGACTATGAACCTAGCTGAAGCTTTGGACAAGATTTTTTCCATATTTCAATTATTGTGCCAAATTGTGCCAAACTGTGCCAACATGGATTACGCCTGAACTTTGTTCAATCAAAACCTTTACAGAATATTAGTTTCTTGTAGTATGAACACCAAACTTGCTACAGATGTTCTTGACATGTAGTGGTTACAATTGATTGTGTTTATTTGCTTCGTTATAAGTAAAATAAGGAGATATTGGAGGAAACATGTTTTTTTTTTAGGCGGAGTTCATTTTTTGGCCATTCCAACATCAATTACTCTTACCCAGTGTTCTTGACTGTCAAATTAACTCATCCACACCACTCCCCAAGAACCTATCTTCATTTTGCTACCAAGATTTGCTGTTTAGGCCTTGTAAAAGCTGAGAAATGCCTTAAAAAGTAAAAGTATAGGATTTTCAGAAAATAGGCCTCAGGGCTTAAGAGGTTAAATTAAAGCATGGAAATGAATCCACCTTGAATACCCATGGCAACATTTTGGTGCACAAAAACTAAAATGTCTTTGGTGAATTAAATAAAATGAATAAAAGATAGCGGGACATTGGCGCAGTGGGTAACACTGTGGCATTCCAGTTAGAAGGTTGTCGGTTTGAGGCTCGCCAGTGACCTTACTGGAAAGAGTTTGCAGAGAAGGGTACTCCAGTTTCCTCCACAATCCCAAAAAACATGCGTTTAGGTTAATTCAATAATCTTCAGGCTATAAACACTGAATTAGTATGACATCGAGAGAGTGCCATGTTTCACCTCAGGAAAGTACATTTCTAGTTTTTATAAAAACTTAATACAGAACCCAGTCTAGTTGCAAACTAAAAGTAGAAGCTATTGTGGCAATGCACGGAAAAACATAATGTATTTGCCCAATACCCCTCTATACCCTTAGGGGCCACTTGATCTTTTTTTGGCTGATGCTGACAAAAGTTATTTTCTAAATGGAAAATCTACAAAGAGTAGAGGCAAGTGTCACTTCAGTATCCTCTTTATGAAGTTCATTCTTCTTTCTAGGTCACTGAGGGCCAATCTTATCAAGCGTTTGCTGGAGAACACCTTCCAGTCCCTGCACATGATGGGAGATCTGTGAGTCATAACAAAACTTTGGTGTCAACAAGCTTGTGCTTGGAAACATTAAAAAAACAAAGAGTATGGCATTGTTTATGATTTTATTGTAATGTTTTGCAGGGATCTGTCTAGTAATTTGATAAAAGAAATGCCAATCAATATATTCAAGGATTTATCTTCACTGCAAATTCTGTGAGTATTGATGGTCAAAAATGTTTAGGGTACATTGACAAAAAATATCATTCAGATTTATTTTTGTTCTCTTTTACTAACCTCTAATTTCTAACGCTGCAAAATGTTTTATTCAAATGTTGAAGGCAAATTTCTAAAATTTCCTCATCACTTAAAATAAAACTTAATCCACTCATCCAGGCTTTGAATATTTTCTGAATGTGCTCTGTTCAAGCAGATTTACTCTACCCAGCTCGATTAGGTCTGTTTCCATGTGTGCATGACTTTTGTTATTCCTCATCAGATGGCAGCACAGACAGTGCCTGTGAAAGAGGGGGTGGGGCTAAAAAAACCTATTATGTCACCAAACATTGTCGTTTTTATAAAAAATATATATATACTGTATAAACTTTCAAAAGTTTTAATACGTGCTAAAAATGAAAAGCTCCGTCGTTTCTCAGTTCATGATTTCATTTTCAATACTAATCTACCAATTATATTAAGTGGCACCTTTTCTTTTCTTTGAGCAACCATGGATCATAATTTACAACCTATAGCCCAGACTAGGCCAAATTTTGTTTATCCAACATTTATTTTCTATAGACCTTGAAAATTGAGAAATGCTTTAAAAAAGTGCCTAAAAGTGTATATTTTTAATTTGCTTAAACTGGCTTATGATTGTTGACCTCTAATTCTTTTATAGCTTTAACCGTGGCTTTATATAGCCATTATTAAATTTCCCTGTCTGACTAAATGTATCCCTTTTCATTAATTTATTTCTGTTTTTCATGTTCAGATGTTTTACTTGTGTTCTCTGTACAGTGCTTTGGGATTCCAGTTTGAAAGGCCCTTTATAAAATAATTATAAAGGTTAATTACTATTACAATTAAAACTATTATTATTATTATTATTAATATTAGTTTAGTAGTAGTAATTATTAATAGTTATATTAATAGTATATAGTATATTTTTTCTATATATTATAATATATTAAGCCAGTGGTATTACTGGAACAGCACTTTACATTTTTTATGTTTAATCACACATTGCCTTCCTGTGTTTCTTATTTTTAGAAATCTCTCCCAAAATCCCCTGGATAACATCCACTCAGGCCAATTTAAGCACCTAATTCAGTTACAGTCTCTGTAAGTATCAGCATCATCAGATATCATCCATCATGAATAATGTACAAATGTAAGGCTTCTAAGAGATAAATACACGGATATCAGCACAGAATGTCAAAATTCTTCTGATAAAAGGTAATGAATATTGTTTTTCTTCAGTGGCCTGGAGGGAGTGGAGATCCCAAATATCCAAACAAGCATGTTTCGTCCTATGGATAACCTCTCTTACATGTAAATATTTACTAATACAGCTTGTAGTTGCTTTGAAAATACAATTATTCCCTTTATGTAAGGCTCAATATTTATCTGTGTGAGCTTATTTTTTCATACTCTTCATTTCATACGTAGTACATTTATTTGTGTTCCCTTTACTACACATAACGACACAAAATCACCATGAACTAATGTGTATTACTCCATAGGGTTGGATGATATGACAACTAGGATTTACCTCTGAAAATTCTACAAACCCATCAGCAGGATTTAAATACACTGAACAAAATAATAAACCCTATTATATACGCATAAAACTGAAAATGTGAACAAAAACGAACACAAATAGTAACGTTCGAATACGTGTTAAACTATTTAAATACAAAGTTTACAATTACAGTAAAAAATGGCGTTGACCACCTTTGTCCAGAAACACCAATAAAAAAAAATCCAAAAATTTACTATTTACAACATTTTAACCATTTTGAGTTTTAACCATTTTGATCACAAGGCACAATAGCAGTGATAGATGAAAACATTGACCTAGCTTGTTCTATTATTAGCATTAGCATTAGCCTCTACCTGGTCTGTTTTTTTGTATTCTATTTCCATATAAAATATCTCTGCCTTTTCTTTAAGATACTTCAAGAGGTTCCAGTACTGCTCTTATGCCCCACATGTTCGGAAGTGTAAGCCCAATTCAGACGGTCTCTCTTCCTTTGAGGATCTGCTTGCTAATGTGGTCCTGCGTGTGTCGGTGTGGGTCATGGCTTTCATCACCTGCTTTGGGAATCTCTTTGTTATTGGCATGAGGACGGTGCTGCGGGCTGAAAATAGTCTGCATGCCTTCTGCATTAAGATACTGTGCTGTGAGTATCTGAGATATACATTCATCCCATGTTTGCATTATGCACTAATGTAACGTATCGTTACTCGAGTTGGGATCTAAATGTAGGCTGTATTTGATTCAAGGTCAGACAAGCAAAGTTCAGGCATCAGTGTATGCAGCAATACAGGACAGACAGAGGCGTAGTCAAACAGAAGGCTAATGGTCAGGGCAGGCAGCAAACAATCAGAATCCAATGGCAGAAATACCTACAGGTAGGAATTGCTCAGAATTGCAGCAAACATGACTTCACAAAGTGTGATCAGTTTCAGTCTGTTAAGTAGCGGGGTGAAATGATCTTCAGCTGGGTGAGTAATCAATGTGGACCTAGGGATCATGGGAAATGTAGTGTAGTGGGCAGAAGTTAGTGGAGCGATGGTTCTCTCTGTTGGTCAGAGGAGGGAGTTGCGGGGTTTGTCTCTGTGACACTAATCATTCAGTTTAATGGTCATTGTCTGAAACTCTCATTGTCTTTTTCTGTGGCGTTATATTATATTATTCCCGAACACCTTTTACTCTAAAAACACACTTCAAGCAGCGATGATCATATCTACATTTAAAGGAAAATGAAACGTGGGTCCTGATACTCTGTAAAGAGGAAGGAGAGTTCAATTGCCAGAGAGCTATGGTATATCCCTATAAATTAAGATATATACACATCAGCAAAAAAAGTTGGGTCAAGTTGGTTCAGTAAAATTGATACAAAATTACAAAAAGTAGAAACTAATCTAAAATAAATTCATATGAGGTATTTTCATATATTTTCATATTTAATTTTTCATTTTACAAATGTTTCAAACGAAGATTACATTATCAGTTTGCAAAGACCTTAAGACAAAGGACCTGTCCACATGGGTGCAGCTCTGTTAAACCCGGAGATTTTTCTACCCTTCATTAAGTTTAACCAAACTAATTATAATAAGCCAAATTTCTCCTCCAGAAGTTTCCACTCGAACATGTTACATACCCTATAATTGACTTATAAACTCCAACCCTGTCTCCCCCCTCCTCCACTAGTTCTTCCTTTTACAAATGAGGGGGTATGAGCCTTCACACTTACCCGCCTCAAGATCGAACTCTTAAAATATTCCCAATATAAAAGCAGCACATCAATCTGGCTAAAATAACTTCCGGAATATAAGTGAAATTGCAATCTTTTATGACGCTTCATAGGCTTTTTCATGTTTTTTGTAAGATTTAGAATTTTAAAATACCATTGTAGACATGGCCTAAATATTTTTATAGACACCAGAGAGTTTCTACTTCATCTGTTTTAGAGAACGTTTCTCTTGGTAGACTGTTACAAAACCAATGTGACGCAAACAGGAGCAGCTGCCACTTCTGAAAGAAACCATTTTCTAGGGCACCAAGCTCCACAATTATAAGTGTTCCTAGCTGCACTTACAATATCCTCTCAGTTTGTTTGGAGCATATTCACATTAGAAGCTATATTTTGATTTTCTTTTTAATCAAAATCCAAGGACTAAGAAACGCTGCAATTAAAGATGTATTAAATAAATGGCAAGCTATAGTTTTCCCCACTCCTTCCTAGTTACTTTTAATTTGCTGACAGGTGTTGCACAGAAAAGCTGGTAGCATGGGAAATCTATAACCCATTGTGACATCGACTCACATGCAATTCCTCCTCAGTTGTGTTTGATTTTAATAATCAATTATAAGTATGGATTTCCAGGCTGATGGCACTCACTATATGCCCTTCAATGTTTGGTTATTTTATGTGATATATTTTAAAGTATAATGTCTGAATCAAAATTCAAAAAAAAAAAAAAATCATTTTAAAGCTCAAGTTTCCTTAGATTCCTAGTAGTCTTACTTTGTGATGGATTTTTAAACAATCACAAATTTGGAAAAACAGAATGTGAGGGGGAAAACCCCACATACAATAAAATGTAAGACTGTAAATAAACCAAGTAAAAAAACAAAAAAACTCCAATCTAGTCAGCACAGAGTTAAAAAAATGACAAAAAAAAACATGTCTGGGGAAAAAAGCAGATGACTCACAGTACACTGCTGTGGTGTGGGAAGTTGCAATGAACCAGTAGCTAAAACACAGAAAACAGGGAAAGGACAGAAATCACCAAACAGAATGAGACACAGGTGAGCAGTACAGAGATAAAGGGGTAGAGAGAAACAGGACGGGAGGGGTGAGAGCAGAGACACATAAGACACAAACAATGAAAAGCACAAAAACATGAGGGAACATAAAAATATTGCATATTTTACCTAATCTCCACTTTTTAGCATCTCTAAATAAAAATAATGAACAATCACCATGTAACTGGATTTCAGAATAAAGATTAATTTTGAATACATTTTTTATGTTTTACACTTTCAGTGTTTACACTCTCTTTTTGTTTTTTCAGTTCTTATGATTCCCAACATCTGTCTCATACATCTTTCCAATGTATAGGTGCAGATTGCCTGATGGGGGTCTATCTGTTTTTTGTTGGGTTCGTTGATGTGAAGTTTCGTGGCGAGTACAATAAGAACGCTAAGCTTTGGATGGAGAGTCTGGAGTGTCGAACAATCGGGTTCTTGGCGATGCTTTCTTCTGAGGTTTCCGTCATGCTGCTCACTTATTTGACACTGGAAAAATTCCTCGTCATCGTTTTCCCTTTCAGCCACCTGAGGCCCAGCAAGTGCCAGACGTTCTTTGTTTTGACCTCTATATGGCTGCTGGGTGTCTCTATTGCAGCAGTGCCTCTGCTCAATAAGGAAATGTTTGGGAACTATTATGGACTCAATGGAGTGTGTTTTCCTCTTCACTCTGAGCGTTTGGAAAAGCCAATAGCTAAGGGATATTCCACTGGAATTTTCCTTGGTGAGTTCTAAAAATTAGCAAAACTATATTTTAATACATGGTACACATAGAAAAGAAAAGAAACATTAACTGGTGCTGGTTTTTAAACATATAAAAGCTATTTTCCAGCTTTGGAACAGCATGTCAGTGGTTTTTGAACTGCTGGTAAGAGTTTTGTTGATGTTCATAGGTCTTAACCTGGTGGCCTTCCTCATTATTGTGGTCTCGTACTCCAGCATGTTTTACTCGATCTATAAGACTGGCATAAGAGCTACAGAGCTGCGTGGGCGCCTTCACAGAGATGTGGCCATGGCTCACCGGTTTTTCTTCATCGTCTTCTCTGATGCCCTCTGCTGGATCCCCATATTCCTAGTCAAAATCCTCTCGCTTCTGGAAGTCGAGATACCAGGTTTGTTTGGTACATTAACAATAAAATGTATTATTTCAATTTAAAGAGTGGGGAACAAGAAGTTGATCACTGCTGGTTTTGAGCATTAGCTAGATTGATAGTTATATAGTAGTTTTATATAGTTATAAACTTAATTGTACTTAGATACATAAAATGACCCCAAAAAGTGTTTTGACCCTAATCAATCTTGATAACATTTCCATTGATAACATATCATTTAGTTACATTAAACAAACAAAAACAACAGAAGAGCAATGACACATAAAATTGAAATGAACAAAATGACAAAATAACTGCCAATCTGACTCCATACAAGATCCGACTTCTTGGATGCTCAGTGACTATTAGAACGGTTACCAGCTTGGAACTACATGGGAGGAGCTTGTAAATTAAAAAAATATTTGAAAACTATGCCATGAAGAATTTTTTTTTAAATTCCTGCAAACTCTAGAAAGTACATGTACTGGTCCGTATTGAGTTTGAGAGTGAACATCTCAGTGATTCATGAATGTTCCCTATAAAATCAAAGACAGCAAAATTGGGCATATGGGTAGGTCTCCTTCACTCAGATAGGGCATGGGAAATGGGTCATGGATGAGTATTTCAGCATGACAACTACCTAAAGTTCACAGTCAAGGCAACAAAGAAGTGGCTCAAGAGGAAGCAAATTGGGGCTCTGGAGTGTTCTTGCCAGTGTCCAGACCTTAATGCCATAGAAAATGAGTGACTGTTCAAAGCTGACGGTTCAAGTTGCCACACAAGCATTGAAACCGTAATGATTTGGAGAGGATCTGCAAAGTCTCTTCTGAGATGTGAGCAAACTACAGGATTTCTGACATCTGCGCTTGCCGTCAAGGGTTATGTAACCAAGTATCAAGTATTGTTTTGTGAAGTTTGTCAAATATTTATTTTTCTCCTAAAGGTTTTTTGTTTTTCATTGTTGAAGTAAAGGTTCTTTTATTATTAAGTGATGTGGTTTATTTATTTGGCTTTAAACTAAGTTTTAAGCCTCCTACACAGCTGTTTCAGTTTCAGTTCATGAACGGGTTTCAACCTACATTGAACCTACACAAACCAATTCTGTGTTCTTACACAAAACGTTGCAGTGCCCAAACCCCAACCATACCCCAAACTTACACAATAAATCCACGTGTTATATTTAGCTAACAAATACAAAGTAGATAAACCACATTAAGTATTTATACAGTATACATACGTCATCAAAATGTGTATACATAGATTAACAATGCCTTTTGTCTGTGATGTCTTTTTCAGGAACTGTCACATCTTGGGTGGTGATCTTCATACTCCCCATCAACAGTGCCTTGAATCCCATTTTATACACACTGACCACCAGTTTCTTCAGAGAGCAGGTGGAGATTTTGTGGTGCCATTGGCATAGGCAGCCAAGACTCAAGCAGGACCGCAAGAGCCTCACTAGCTCTGTTATCTACATGGACCCAGCAAGGTTGTCATACTATCATCGTAGCTACAAAACCAAGACATCAATCATAGACATTGATGCCAGTTATAGATGAAAACTTTGTGCAGTTTCTCCAATGAACTCCTCTGTAGTTGATCTACAGAGTTCCAGAGAGTGTGAAAACAAGTTTTCTTGGTAATAAACGAATATGATCTGGGATCTGTCGCCATTGGGTGTTAATAATGAGTATTGTGTTACATCTGAAAAAAAAAAAAGATTTTAAATGGCTAATTCTGTTATAACTATAAAGTAGTTGGGTTTACCGTGTGGTTGAATGAGGAATTGTTTCTAAGATGTTTTTATTGTGTACGTGTCAGCAGTGGAGATTTGTATTTGCACAGCATATGTACTCTTTTATCGTTCTCTACTATTTTATGGTATTTGTTTATATTATTGAGTTGCAAAATTTTGAGAAACCTGTATTATGGTCTATATTTTGTGTTTTGCTGAATTTAAATTTTGGGGATGTATTGTTAATTTTCTAAAGGTCCATTCATGCCCCCAGCCCCAAATCAATGTGATCCCACTTCACTTAATAGTAGCAGCTTTCTGCAACAAAGTCATGTCACTGAAGATGGCATGTGGGTGTGGTAGCTAGACCATTAAGAAAGGTTTTACTTTATTGCCGGAAAGTGGGAACAGCCAAAAATGACTGATCCACCAGCCATTGTAGACAATTAGCTGCTTTTGGTGGGAATCCTGCTTTAAGGGGCATTCACACTGCCAGCAACAAAGCTGGGGTGAAAGTGATAATATTTGATCATATATGTTTGCCATATTTCTGACAAGCAAAAAAAGGTAAAAAAAACCTTATAAACCCACTTATTCCCTTTTCGGGTCACGGGGGTCTGCTGGTGATCTCCAGCGTACATTGGGCGAGGGGCGTTGGTACGTCCTGGACAGGTTGCAAGTCCATCGCAGGGCGTAAGAAATGTTTAACTTTATGTAAACTAGATTTATTGCAAGTAACATTCTTCAAGTCTTCTACTTGCGATTCCTCTTTACCAGTTGCTATGTAAACAGAGTTGATTTTCAGTACAACCTGAAACTTGAAATCCCTTCTAGCAACCAATTCACTAACTACTGGAGATACGAAAGGAAGTCTGGTGTGAATTTCATTCATTCATTTTCCAACCCTCTTATTCCCTTTTTGGGGTCAGGGGGCTATTTCAAGCGCACATTCTATGAGAGGCTGGGGTACTCCCTGGACAGGTCGTCAGTCCTTCACAGCTGATGTGAATTTAATTAATCAATTATTATTTGATATGGACGCAATGTAATTTTTCTTTCATTCATGGATGAGATGACTTACTGCAATTGTAAAAACAGCACAAGCCTGCTGTTAATCAGTTACATGTGACAGTTTATCAGTTCAGTTATTGGCCACACCCCAGGAAACTACAGTCAGTTCAGTTATTGGCCACACCCCAAGAAACTACAAAGTGTACAATTGTTAAACTATTAAAACCATTTATGAAACCTGGTGTCAGTGGTACATTCATAGAACATATCAAAAATAATTTTTTGATTACTTCATTTTATTTTTCTAAATAAAAACAACTGTTTGCCCAGTTTAACTTATGTTTATTTGTAAGTATATTGTCCATAACATAAAATTGACAGACAGCAAATTTGGTTTACATTTGGTTTACAAATTTACATACAAGGCACAAAATTGCAGCATTCCATTTGGTAGTATGTAAAATAGTGTCCCTTAAGTTTTTATAAATTTGCAGTCATTTACACAACAATTTTTGTCACTCATTCCGAGACTTCCCCGTGACGTCATATGAACGTTCGTAATGAATTATTAACAAGAGGAGGTGAGTGCCAGCCTTTAGTTCAAGTCCATCAGAAAAACAAAACATACTAGAACATTTGACCACATATTGTTTAAAAGAAAGTCGACAGCCAAATGTCACATCAGTTTTCATTTTAGCGTTTTTGTTTTTTTGTGCCAGAAGTTGTGAGGTTGCGCCATCTAGTGAGAAAGACACGCCACTGCTGCAACACCTGCTAATGTGGTTTGGTCTGAGAATCCCGACGTAAGCTAGCTCAAACCTTTGTCGATTGAGAAGGAATAGTTTCACTTGACAAACTAAGGAATATAGTTTCGGTAAGCGACAAATTTTAACATTGAACAAAAAATTAGCTCTGATATATGTTCGTAACAGCTGAAGGTGGGCGGAGCTAGTCGAGTAGGTGGGGCTTAAATCGTTTTGCTGTTTGTTTGATTGACAGCCGTGACAAGGCACAGGCTCCTTGTACCTCGAGAATCCATCGCAGCCGCAGCAACTTTGGGATGGAGCAATAGTCCAGAAAAGTACTCTCTTCACAGGTAAGTGTATTCGCTTGCAGGCATTTACAGTGCTTTTAATTCGACCAGCATTGTAAATCCTCACGTTGCATAAAATATTTATGGTTTAAACATTATCCTCCTCATCTCAGGAATTCACTGTCATTTACTGTGTTTTATAATTGAAGGCTTTTTCAAAAGTTCAATATGATTCGTGACAGTCTAAAGCTTGTTTTGTTTTAGAAAAACTAGGTCGCGTCAAAGAAACTTGTCTTCAAACATACCCATATGTGCTTTCTGCCTTTGGGAGTTGGAAACTGAAACTTTTAATGTATTTTTTTTTTTTTGTTATAATGACTAGCTATGTCGCATTAATCACCAAACGGTTACGTTCATCTGTATTTCCATAGTGAAACCATTCTGTATGTAGGCGTCAGTTTATGTAAACGAAAGCTAAATATGCTTCGATAGAATCTGTAAAGTTAATATGATAGAATATGCGAAAATAATAGTTCCATATAAAAAGAACCTGTCAATTTTTGGCCAGTTATAAACAAAAATATTTTTACTTGTAATTTGGTTATGGTATATGGAGTTGAACTGTATCTTTTTTGTTTCGTTATATTTTTCATGGAAACCCAATTTTACAGCTTTTGAAATTTTGCTAAATAAAATACCTAAGTGCTTTATAGACAATCATAAATAATGGCATATATGACCTGCCTTCAGAATTTTATGTTACAGGTGTTATTATAGTTTGATGTTCTCAGGTATCATGATTGGCCAATATATCAGCATATTCAAACATCTACAGTATCATCTATGGTCAGAACATATACTCACACACACTTATTCATTTGGCAGATGCTTTTAGCTGCTAAATACTTGTGTTAAACCTAATAGTAACGTCTTAAATCACAAACTATACCATTTACCATGTAACTGACTCCAATAAAAGAATAAAAAAAGAACAAAGCTTTGAGTTCTGCAACTTTCAGGGTTATGTTGGCGTCCAACATCTAGGACATGTTAAAAAATCAAGCACTTTTTGAGTTCATGACTTCTTTAACAAAGAGATATAGGTGTTTTATTGACTTATATGAGCTTTTAATCAATTTTAAATGTGGAATATTGAATAAAAACCTGCTCTAAAAACAAGAGATTTGCAAAACAAGGGAAATTTCAGAATACCAAACGTTATACTAAATCTTTATCTGCATTATGGTTTGGTGATGCATGCTGTAATTATGTAGCTTCGATAACAGCGGTAGTGTGCTGTATCTCACCCACTGGTCACATGAACAAATTAGTCTGTTTGCTTTTAAAAATGTGTCATTAAGTGGTTAAAAATTCATAGAATCATGGTTATTAACTAAGTTACATGGATTTTTATATTTACTTTTGTTGTAATCATGTTCAAAGTGCCAACTTTTAAGTGTGACTGGCCTGGTTTTCAATGTTTGAAGTTCACATATTACAGAAAGCTTTGAAAGACTGATCAACTGATTGAACTACAAAGTTGTTTTTATTAAAATTCTTGTTTTATTGTTTCAAATATAAGAAAAACAGCCAATTGAATCATCAGAACATTCCTAGTTGGAGAAAATCCTACAGAGGCCTGTTTCTCTGACAACCAAGCTGGTTTCACTGCTCTTCTATAAATATATTTGTGTAGGTGTAGATGATTTGAAATCAATCACATATTCAACTAAAAAAACAGACCTATTTATCAAACGTTGGCACATGCATATCTTGTCTAATTAGCTTGTGACCCATTGCCATTCAATTATAACTTGGCACAATTGTTATCTTTCAATAGCTAGACCTTGTCGTGTTTACAAACCAACGTCTTCATGTGTTACTTGAGACAAGGTGCATCTTTTGTGAGTGTCAACCGCTTGAGAGTTGAACCTGAGCCAGCGGCTGATTTCCTCTTTGCATCTTGAAGGCTTAACAATGAGTGTTTGTTTGCACATCGATGCTGGGTGAAAAATACATCAGAATCACCTGGCAGTAACCAGATATGAGCAGGGTAGCTGGTGTCAGTAGCAGCAGGCTTCTGCATTGCTATAGGGTGATGAGCTGTAAGCTCCACCCTTGAGCAGTTTCAGATGTGGCTCATTGGATGCAAGCTTTTTGTTAACTGGCAAGCAGTTAGAGGGACAGGTGCAGGGTGAGGACCGAGATCTTCTGAAAGACCCCATTATCAGTAGAGCGGAAAGAACTGGTACTTGTATACAGCCCATGCCAACCATAGCCTAGAGAATGCTGCATTCATTCACACCACTTTCACTTAGTATTGCTTTAAAAGTTAGTTATATCTTGTTAGAAATTACCGTAACTATAGTTATGATACTGGATTTTTTAAACCCTTGTAAAATGTAAACCCTTAATATAACCCTTGTAAAATGTAAATCTGTCACACTGTAAATTGTGGACGAAATGGATTATTCTTGCTCCCTCTGCAGATTGTACTGGTATGATAATTAGATTGTAATTTTTTTTATATTGACACCTATTTCTACATTTTAAAAGGTCACTTTTAAAAAACTTTCTCTAAAAAACTTTCAAAATAAATGTTAGGTGTACATTCTAAAAAAAAAAAAGTTTTGTATAGAACCAAATCTGGTTCTTTGGCTCATAATCATAGGGGAAACCTTTTGGTGCCATTTAACACTTATCATCAAAAGTGCTATTTAGAACCAACCATCAAATGTATAAAATAAATAAACGTTGCCGTGATATATATGACCAGCATCTGTATATGGCACATATACATAAAATGACCAAATAACTACTTTACAACCACAAATACCAAAAAGGCCATGACAGTTTTTTACTCATTTATCTACGCAATATTCTCACCTCTACGCTATATTTTCATATTAAAGCCACAAATGTTTTTTTTTTCTTCTAATTATTAGATCTTACATGCCTCCAAAATGAAAAAACTTTTATAAATATCTAAATTGAACTTTGTGCTGAAACTTAAAGATAAAAAGAGGCATAGGGAAACATTGGAGCTCTTTAAACAAGGATTAAATGTAATTAAGTATAAAAATATTTTGACCATGTATGTTCTTTTTTTTTTTGCACTGTGATCAAATAATAATTAAAAAAGAAATCGTAAAAACAGCGTTTGAGCCATTTAGTTGGATTTTTTGTTTATGTTGGCTTTGTAATTGGTTAAAATAAAAGAGCTTTCTGATGAGTCAAATCAGTTTGTTCTGTCATTACAGTTTTGCTGACCCAACCAGTTTAAACCTACTTTAAGGTACTTTACTTTAGGGTTCGCTTATGGTTTTTGTTGTCTCCTTTTAGAAACTCTTGAGTTGTGTGAACTTAAAATACTATGTAAAGTAGCTTGACACTGTAGGCACTTATCCAGTATCAGGGTGTATAAAGTTCTTTTTTTGCAGCCTGACTGATATTTGGTACTGTTGGTTACACTTGATCCTTTAGTTCTTGAGAATTGACAGATATATGCTCTTCCGAGTATGATTAACTTTAAATGAGTTTATTCTAATAATAGGTGGCCATCAATAATTCATTCAGCTTTTCAGGGCCTATGCAAATTCAGAAGTCCCTCACCATGGCAACAGCTTGTTGAATTCTCCCAGTGCCCTGGAAATGCTGGCTTCCTTCACTATACTCTTGCCTACTTCTCTCAGCCCACGGTGCCCTGCTCCACATTTCATGAGCTTGTGAAATAGCTTTCAGCAAACACTTCCAGAATTCAGCGTTTATCACAAGAAGTTGATTCTCTCAATTTGAGTTTTATGTGGTGGTGAGTCTGGGTTTATGTTTAAGTGTCAGCAACTTTTGTTTAGAAGCTTCATTATGGATTCATAGTAAAACGGGTAACAAAGTTTGTTGAAGGTGAACCCTTCTTTTTAGCGGTTTTATTGTAACCTGTAGAGGGTGCCGTTGCATCAATTTTGCTTTAAACAAGAGACCTGCCAAAAGTGTTGGTCAGGGCTTGAGGAAAGAATCTGCAATAAATGTGTAGGACCTAATTGTAAAACCCTTTATGATGCATTTTGGTTACATAATGTAAACTTTTTGTCGACAAGAAAGCCTAGTAATCTGTGTGTGAAATTCTTTAAAGATTGTGTTTCTGTGAACAGAAGGTGTCTATTATATTATTTTTAGTTCAATCATCCCCCAAAAATTGCAAATTTCCTTTTCCCACAATACTATTTGACTGCTTAAAGGTACAAATGATCTTCTGAAATCCATTTGCACCTATTTTAAGCTTATTTTGTTTGGAATTTTCCTTATTGTTTGTAATCTGAGTGTTCAGTTTAAATTAAAATTCCAGCTTGCATCAGGACACTTCCTTGTCACCATTATAGTCTTGTGATGTGTGATCAAATTATCATTGTCAGACCACACAAGTCAAGTCACATTCTTTGGCCATTTTGGTCATATTTGAAAGATTCTTGTTTTTTGGTGTAGCTTTGAGTGATGGCACAGCGGATATCCAGAGACTTAGCATTTGAGTTTTATCTGTATTTTGTTTCTGAAAAAAAAGCTGGATTGAACGAATGCGGGTAAATAGAGGAAACGATCAAATGAGATAACTTGGGTAAAGTGAACGTGGTTTAGCGGTG